>MJUU01070264.1:67860-99104 GCA_002080025.1 Modiolus philippinarum
CAATGGATTTAACAGTCAATATGTTTAAGGTCAAGATCACCTGTACTTATTTAAATTGAATATAAGAACAAAAAACTGATTTTCATGGCATCACATCAGAATGCCAAAATAGATTTAAACGAAACTTTCGTAGATGAAAGCCTCAGAGGTATTAAAAAATACCTATTGATATTGTGTCGGTTAGTTGAATGTCAATGTCAATGTAATAACATAAATTGAAATTTGGACCGACAATCGGTTTTCAAGTTCATATCTTCAAAAACCATTATTTATTGGATTTAAAATAAAAGCTTCCAAGTTGAAACAGACACCTTTTGATTTTGAAGTCGCCAGGAAATTGTTAAAGGAAGCATGTACTATAGAAATTGGAAAATTGAAGAATGAAAACCTCTCTTCCGGATCATTACTACAGAATGCATTTGGGTGTCTGTAGGGTATTATTTTACTATTATGGAATTTTGTGAAATTTTCTGTGTAGAATTACAAAAACAGGAAAACAGCAAACACCTACAATGGCCAGGAACTACAATCACATGCCACAATCCACAAGCAAACTGCACCAGAAAAACAATAATTAAAACAAGAGACAAACATAAATAACGATAGGAACTCGGGATAGCCGGACTTGGTACCGGCACCAGCAAAAGCCAGTGGTAGGGTTAAACCGGTTTATGGGTTCCCAAACCTCCCCTTTTCTCTATCCCGTTTCCCTATAGTATCATAAACATGCGAATAAAACCCAATTCAGGTAGACTACTAACTCAATGACCACTATCTTGGAACAGAAAAAGCATAAGACAAAACGTAATTTTGAAAGAAGGGTCAAAGAGTGCTCGCCGCTAAACTGCCGGCTATCTCAAGGAATCTAGTCTGCTGGTAAAACACTGTCGCACTACGGAAGAAAAATCAAACTCAAAACTCCCCGAAGGGTTTAGTAAAGAGTCTTCATGTATTTCAGCAGACATCGGCAGTATCAGTGAATGGCCAGTATATATGTAAAGTCTTCAGGTCACTAGAATCCAAAGCCAATTTAACGGATTTGTTCAGAATATCTCGTCGATATCCACTATTACGTAAAGAATGTAAGTTACGTCCCAGTTTTTCTGGATTATTTATCAGTTTTTTACATTTTTTAACAACATTTCCATAAAATCGAGGATGAGAAATGCCCTTTGTTATAACATAGAAACATAAAATAGAAACATAGTTATATTATTGTTCAAAATAAAAAATAAAATTTGGATGTCACCTTGCATTTAATCGCATTACTGAAACTAAAAAAAATAGGAATTTACATAGAAATGATAGGGAAAATGACTAAATGAGAGGATAGCTCTAAATATCTAATATAGATTTTGTTTATACTTTGCACGTGTATTGAAATCATTATATAGTTTACATATAAAAAATTAGAATTGGGGGTCTTGTCTAGTGATATCTACAGTGCTCCCTCGCTTTACCGCCCCCCGTTATACCGCCACCCCCGCATATCGCCATCATTTTCTAAAGTCCCGTTTGCTTTCCATTATAATTCCCTCGTTAGTGTGCATAACTCGCATATCGCCATCCGCCAGTCAATAATTTGTACAGATGTTCAAAAATCAATAAAAATGACCCTCGATAACATCGCCAATCAAGTTAATTATGTGTAATCAATTTGAAGCCCAATCGTTTATGTCAAAGGAATTAATGATCGCTAAATAAACAATGTCATAAGTGGATTATCACACCTATAAAATATAGGTGTACAAATGTAATTTATCACTTATAAATTAACAGCTACGTCGGCATTTTGTTATTTATTACCACTGGGCCGATGCCTCTGCTGGTGGACTGTTAGTCCCCGAGGGTATTCACCAACCCAGTAGTCAGCACTTCGGTGCTGACCCGAAAACCGATTTTATTAAACCTTGCAATATCTAAATTTTACAAAATTTTGTTTAAGACTAAGGAGTATCTCCCTCATGCATAGCTCTGTCCTTAGCTTAACTTTGGCTTTTCTATTTAGATCCTTTTGGCTATTTGTTCTCTATCAGCTTTTACACGTTTTTGTGATTGGACTTCCAAAATTTGGTTTTATCTGCACTGATGAGACATAAGTTGTCGAAATGCGCATATGCAGAAAATAAATTAACAGTTACGTCGGCATTTTGTTATTTATTACCACTGGGCCGATGCCTCTGCTGGTTGACTGTTAGTCCCCGGGGGTATTCACCAACCCAGTAGTCAGCACTTCGGTGCTGACCCGAAAACCGATTTTATTAAACCTTGCAATATCTAAATTTTACAAAATTTTGTTTAAAACTAAGGAGTATCTCCCTCATGCATAGCACTGTCCTTAGCTTAACTTTGGCTTTTCTATTTAGATCCGTTTGGCTATTTGTTCTCTATCAGCTTTTACACGTTTTTGTGATTGGATTTCCAAAATTTGGTTTTATCTGCACTGATGAGACATAAGTTGTCGAAATGCGCATATGCAGAAAATATATTAACAGTTACTTCGGCATTTTGTTATTTATTACCACTGGGCCGATGCCTCTGCTGGTGGACTGTTAGTCCCCGAGGGTATTCACCAACCCAGTAGTCAGCACTTCGGTGCTGACCCGAAAACCGATTTTATTAATCCTTGCAATATCTAAATTTTACAAAATTTTGTTTAAAACTAAGGAGTATCTCCCTCATGCATAGCTCTGTCCTTAGCTTAACTTTGGCTTTTCTATTTAGATCCTTTTGGCTATTTGTTCTCTATCAGCTTTTACACGTTTTTGTGATTGGACTTCCAAAATTTGGTTTTATCTGCACTGATGAGACATAAGTTGTCGAAATGCGCATATGCAGAAAATAAATTAACAGTTACGTCGGCATTTTGTTATTTAAGGCAAATGAAATAGTAAAATGTTTTGTGGGTAAATTTTATTTAGTATTGAAATATCGACGCCAAAGAGAAAACGTATTTTGCTAGACGATTTACAAAAGGCGGATATTTGTAAATGTTACAAAGATAATCAAACAAAATCTCAACAGCAAATTGCAGATCATTTTAGCACTTTTTGGGATATACCTATCAAACGACGAACTAATAGAGATATCATAAACAGAACGGAAATTTCGGGTGAACACAGCGATCATGATGGTTCCCCAGCAAGAAAACGGCATCGGAGTGCTACCAATACCGAAATGGAACGATGTTTATTCTTGTGGTTTTCAAATACACGTTCTCACAACATTCCCGTTACCGACGAACTTCTGAAAGAGAAAGCAAAAAAGTTTGGATCAGAGACCGGAGTTAGTGATTTTTCTTATTCCAATGGTTGGCTTGCACGCTTTAAAAACAGACATTCCACTGCATCACATATCATTTCTGGGGAGAGTGCAGGCGTTGATCAGGAATTAATTGACAGTGGACGCAAAGAAGCTATTCATAAAATGCAAAATTTCGAATTGAACGATGTTTTTAACATTGACGAAACGGGGCTTTTTCCCGAATGCTTCCCGGCAGATCTTTGTCTACTGCCCAGTTTACAAAGGGGACTAAAAAGGCCAAAGACAGAATTACCGTTGCTTTGTGTTGTAAAGCGGATGGCACTGAAAAAATGAAACCTTTTGTAATCGGGAAGGCAATGTCACCTCGATGTTTTAAAAACTTTAACGTAAATTTATATGTTGACTATACAGCAAATAAAAAGGCTTGGATGAATTCTATAATTTTTGCAGATTTTTTGAGATCGTTTAATTCGAAAATGAAACGCCAAAGGAGGAAGGTTCTTTTAATAATGGACAACGCACCAAGCCACTCAATTCCTGATCTCACAAATGTCACGGTTCATTTTTTACCACCGACAACTACAAGGCACGTGCAGCCTTTAGATGCTGGTATCATTCAATGTTTTAAGGGACATTATCGTAGACAGCAACTTAAACACCTTGTTCACTGCATTGACAATAATGAACAACCATTAGTCTCTCTGAAACAGGCTGTTAAGTTCGTAAAATTTGCTTGGGATGAGGTATCTCAGAAAACAATTGTGAATTGTTGGACACACAGTGGTTTTGTTAAACGTGACCAAGAAAACGAGAACCCCGTTAGTAGCCCCAATTACACAAATGATGACGATACACATCTATTGTCACGTGTTCATGACCAACTGGATCTTGACCCAGATATGCGTTTGACAATAGACGAATTTTCAATTTCATTTTATGAATGAATTGCCCCGATTGACCTTGGGTCAATCGGAGTAAATTGCGTCACGTAACATTGTGACGTCCGAAAATCTATATTCTGACGTCAAAATTTTCCGGGAAAATTCACCAAGTGGAAACTCGTCTATTAAAGAATTTGTAAACATTGATTGCAATGTCGATGTAGGGGAGGATATGTCTGACGAGACAATTATCGATAGTGTTTTGAAACCTAACGTTACATGTGAAGGTGACTATATAACGGAGGACGATGATGAAAATGATCCAATTGAAATTCAACCGTCATGTAAAGAAACTTCCGATGGACTCTCGACAGCCATTAAATTCTTTGAAATTGAACCGTCCACTACCGAATCAGACATTGCCGTTTTAATGAGATACAAACGTAGGGTTGCCCAGATTCAAACACAACGAGCCAGACAACGCACAATCGCCGACTTCATTGTAAAAGATTGACAATAAACACGTATACAAATGTTATTCTATTTATTCTATTTATTTTTTTAAAAAATAGCTTGCTCAAATAAAACGCATATATTTATTACCCTAATTTATTTTTCGTTCACATCTAATGGCATTTCCTTAAACGTACATATATTGGATCTCACTTGCCCTTTATTATATTTTTCCTGATGATGTCACTTCCGGTTTACATGTCCCTCGATATACCGCCACCCTCGTTATACCGCCAAAATACCCCTTGGACAGAAGGTGGCGGTATAACGAGGGAGCACTGTATATGAAATTCTTTGATCAAATTATCCCCCTTGCTTAATCCAGCATCAAAATTAAAGCATAAGTGTTTTCGTTCACTTTTTTATAATGAAAATGTTGTAAAAATGATAAGGAAAAAATGTATATACATATGAACTTTTTTTTACATTTTAAATACCTATTTTGTAAAATTTCTAAATGAAAGAAACCTAAATGAACAAATATTAAACAAAATGGCGGAATAGTACCACTGAGACAACTTAAGGTAGTTGTATATACAATATGAAAAAGAAAGGAAATGGGGTAAATGTCAAGGAGACAACATCTCATCTCCAGGTTACCAAAACAAAGCATCTAGGGGTCACCGTACGGCCTTCAACACAGTGAGGAACCTCACACCGTATAGCAAGCCCTAAATTGCCCCCCAAAAAGAAAAAAGTGAATAAATCGATGGAAACAAACCACCTCCAATAACCCGAATATCAAGAAACTTAAATTTTATAAGAAGACAAGGACAAGGAAATGACTAAAATATTCATGACTTGGGACAGGCGCAAAAAATGCGGTGGGGTTAAACTCATTTTCTTGTATCCAACCCCCCCCCCCTTTGTTTGGTGAATAGCTAAAAATAAATACACAAAAAGACTCACAGTATAAATCAAACTAGAAAAAAGTCCAACTTCTCAAGACGATTACTTTTACAATGAAGTACTTAAATCATGAAGGCAATACACATGGGTACTATCCTGACAAATACTAGCAGTTACTGACAGCTAGTTAAGGACATAATTACCGTTGGCTATGAAAGCAAGCCTTCTTACATATGAAACTTCAATTGAAATACGTTTAAATAGATTTCGTATAGCAATTTCATCAATTATGAAAAAAGAACATGATATTGTCCAATGCCGGATACTGCCAATACGAAAAACTGTTTTAATTTATTTACGGTGTAAAGCATTTAAGAGCTGATCAATATCTTTGCCAACAAAAACCGGAAGTAAAGATTTAACAACAATAAAGTATTTATATCCTTTATGAATTAGTTTGTTTAACGGAATCATAAGTTTGGAAGGACAATTTTTGAATTTATGCGCTTTGTAAATGATATTTCCAAAGAAGTTTGGATGTGAAATGCCGTGTTGTATAAGAGCCCTGCATGTAGAACCAAATGTTAAACATTGCGATTTTCGATGAATAAGTCAGAGAACATACATAATTCATTCATGATATTCTTTATACAGTTTCACTTCAAGGCAGAGGTTTCATATTGTAAATATCAAAAACGTAGATAAAGAACAACAACACAAATACTCCATTGCTTGCTTTGCAATGTAATTTTGGAGACTTTGTTTCCTTTCATTGTATATGCGATTGCTGAGAATTAGGCAAAAAGGTGCACATGGTTTGTCCTTGCAACTACGTGTAGTTTTTTTATCATTTTTAAAAAAATTTTTATCATTTTTGCAAGGAAGCTTTGTGCAACAATTCATTAAGTTGTCAGTGCGGTATTTTTTTTCTTAAGTTAAACTAAATATACAGATCGCTGGAAGTGGCTATATTACCGAAATTCGACATGTTTCCTTGCAAATATGTGTAACATACAGATATATCATTACTAAGACATTACATTACTATATAGCCATATACGGGGGATGTGCCATCTACAAGTATTTTCTTTAACCAAATAATTTTAATTATAATTACATTTACTATGACCTAATTCTTGACTTTTTTTTCAGAGGAAAACGTTGAACTGCAAGACAGAATTAAGTCATTTGGGCCTTTTATAACTCAACATACTATTGTAAGAGATGAAAATTCCAGATTATCCTGGGAAAACCAACACTTCCAAGGTATAATATTGATTTTATTTTTTTTTTTAATAAAAAAAAAGACAGAAAAATATTTCATCTGCTCTTTTGGACTCATTTACAATGATACATCGTTTTGATCTTTCGAGTTTTCCTTTTTCAAAATAGTTAACCATTATTTCGGAATAGACTTTTTTTATTTTGTTTACAATTTGCAGCACAAATTAGATAAGAAAGCGTGTTCGCCATAGCTTGATTATGAGTCATATTTGTTTTAAGTAGCCATCGTTACCATGGAAAAAAGGGTGGAGAAAAAGTGCTAAGAATTACTATCGGAAATCTGGAATTATGGGCAAGTGACTGTACAGTTGGAATTTTAAAATACAAGAAATATAGAAATAGGACCCAGTATCCTAGGCTGTTGCGTACAACCCCTCCAAAACTAAATGTTCGTGGTTGTGCGGGATGAATCAATACCTAACCCATCTTTCGGATGGAATGCAAACTCAGGTCCTCGTGTTGGTGCAGATGCCATGCTACCTACACGTTACAGAACCCCACCTACACGTTATAGAACCCCTGCAGCAAACTATGCAAACTCTTTTGAGTGGTCCGTAGGTGATCGGTTGCAAGTTTCGATGTCGCTCTACTTTTTGTGGCAATATAAATGTCCTGTTCCCTAACCCCAATTGATTATTATACCCCCGCTTTGCGGGAGGTATATAGTGTTCATGGTGTCCGCCCGTCCGTCCGTCTTTCTGTACCCAAAAGCTGGTATCCACTACTCCTTCTAAACCACTGATTGGATTTTCATGAAACTTATGCAGGAGCTTAATTACAAATTGTAGATGTGCACTATGCATTTTGCTCAATGCAAATCACATGGTGACCACCTGGTATCCACTACTCCTCCTAAACTGCTTATTAGTTTCATGAAACTTATGCAGGAGCTTAATTACATATTCTACAAATGTAGATGTGCACTATGTATTTTGTTTTCCAATAATTCTTTTTTTTTAAGATTTTTGACATGTTTTGGACTTTTGGACTTTGTCATTTAAGCTCAATGCAAATCATATGGTGACCACCTGGTATCCACTACTCCTCTTAAACCATCGATTGTTATGCTGTAGCTTAATTACATATTGTAGATGTGCACTATGTACCGGTATTTTGTTTTCGAATATTTTTTTTCAGGATTTTTGACATGTTTTGGACTTTGTCATTTTAGCTCTTTTAGCTCAATGCAAATCATATAGTGACCATCTGGTATCCACTACTCCTCTTTAACCACTGATTGGAATTCCATGAAACTTATGCAGGAGCTTAACTACATATTTTAGATATGCACCATACATTTTGTTTTCCAATAACCCCTTTTTTCAGATTTTTACTTGTTTTGGACTTTGTCATTTTAGTTCAATGCAAACCTTTTGGTGACCACCTGGTGTCCACTACTCCTCTTTAATTGATTGGAATTTCATGAAACTTATGCAGTAGCTTAATTATATATTGTAGATGTGCACTATGTACTTTGTTTTCCAATAATTCCTCTATTACCAGATTTTTGACATGTTTTGGACTTTGTCATTTTGCATATGCAGAAAATAAATGGCTCAATGCAAACTATATGGTGACCACCTGGTATCCGATACTCCTCTTTTCAATGATTGAAATTTTATGATACTTATGCAGGACCATAATTATATATTGTAGATGTGCACCATGTATTTTGTTTTCAATGAATCCTTTTTTTCCCAGATATTAAAAAGAAAATTCAGGAAGGGGTGGGGGCGGGGGGTATCCGTGGCCCACTAGGCCATAATAACTCTAGTTTATTTACAAATTTGTTCTCGTCTTGAAATAGCTAAATTATTGCTAAGTAGACGTTCAACAATATCTAAATAAGTCGAGAGGAAACCGAATTGTCAGCCAAAACGGATAGTCGATGGACATAGACACGAATGGACCCAGTAAGAATGACAGACACATGAAGCACAAAACATACATACAAAACTAATAAAACAAGATGAAAATCACGGACTCCACAAAAAACCGGGAGTGAATTCAGGTTCAACATCAACCCTTAAATGTAATACTTACCGTAAATTTATCAATAACAACTATAACCCTTTTTCACTATCCCGTTACCTGACCTAAATCAACAGTCAAAGAGATAAAGAGCCAATGCAGGTAGACCACTACTTATAAAACTACTTCTTGAACGGTAAAAGGATTTTACAAAACAATGCAGAAAAAAAATCCAGAGATTTGGAGCTCCTAGTATATCGTATGGAAAGTCATTTTCCATACCTTGGCTACATAATGTCACGAGAAAAAATGTACGATTCCCTCAGTCATCCCGAAAAATGTTAACTGCAAAAATGATTATTTCCCAAGGGCCGCCTTTCAAGTATACGGATCTATATACGTTGATCGAGTCCCTGGTTTCACCTATCCATCTTTAACGTAACTCAGAATTCATTATATGTGGTATAGGTTCAATTTAAGGGGTTGGGTAGGATGGGTTTGATCCATATTTTCCTAGAAAAAAATGTACGATTCCCTCAGTCATCCCGAAAAAATGAATTTGACCGAATCCCGTTCCTGATAAGTGTTTTTCCCGAATTCTCGATGAAATAAATGACCTTTCCCGTTGTCCCGAAAAAGATTATACCGACCCTTATTTAAAGTCAAATGCGTTTCATAGGATAATTATCATACATGTGTAGTGTGATTACAGTGTCTCTACATACTCTTGTCTATATAGTTATGATAATGTATTGTATAATAATATGACATACATAATTTGCATGGTAAAAATATTGTGATATGAAAAAGCCATTTTCACGGAGTTTTTAATTGAATTTTCACAGAACCCCGTGAAAATTCAAAACGTAAAATGCCGTGAAATTGTCCTGAAAATGACCATGAAAATGCGCCACCTGACGCCCTCGCGGCAATCCCTTCATTTTACCAGCTAAAATATAGGAAAGTCACATAATTTTTACGGATTATTTTTTAGCTGACGCATGCTAGATTTTAACTAACAACCTCGATATATGTAAGCCCATGCGCTAAAAATTACGCCAGGTCTCAAGTTTTTAATTTTGTGGTGTTCTTATTCATTCTTACAGTCAGTTGTTAATTTGTTTTGTCTTTGCAAAGTTGCCTAAATTTTTTGTGTTTTTTTTTTTTTTTTTTTTTTTTTTTTTTTTTTTTTTTTTATTTATTTATTTATTATTTTTTTTTGTTTTCTTTTTGATGAATTCATGTATTTTATATCTGTGACATTCCATGACTTTTGACTTTTTCCATAAATAAAGAATAACAATTTACAGAAACTTATTAACAGCATTTTCACAGGAGAAAAATGTAGATAGGTTATAGAAATTCCACGGAAAGCTGATTCAATAAAAGCAAAAAATAAGTCACTGAAAAAATCACGAAATTTTATTGACTCCAGTATTGATGTTAAGAGTACTAATTACTGTGCGTTTGTTTACTTGTAACAAGTGTGAATCTTCATAACGAAATCAAATTTTTGTTGGGAAAATGGATTCTATTGCAAACGATGCCGATAGGAAGTCTTTGCTGTCAGGTTTCAATTTGAAAAGTATGTCGGATCTGGAGCTACCACGTCCCCAATTGCGTTATGAGCAATTCACAATTCTAATGCGCTTATGTTTGTAACGCCAACTTTGATTGAATGGCGTCAAAATTTTCAGGGAGTAAAATCCACGGTTTACCGTCGGAACCAATAGCAACGTAATGGCGCTGACGCAAACCAAACTTCCTTTAATATTAAAATCGATTTAAAACTTTATTTTCTCACATATGCATTAGAATAGAGATAGCCAAACTGTATTTTAGGATCTTCAGAGGGTAAATCTAAGAATTTACTATCGCAAACATCCGTTTCCGGCTCCGCTAACGCGTCGCCGAAAAACTTTATTTGCGACAGGAAAATCTACGATTTACCCCTTCAGATCCTAAAATACAGTATGGTTATATCTTAACTACATCGATTTTATCATAGATTCTACATGCTTCTGTCCGCAATTCGCGTAGTCTGGTATTTATGACGTCATGCTCTAATTGGTGACGTCGCGAAAACAAAATGCCACATTCGGTGACATTATTATCTGCCCTTGGTACTTGCCCTTAACTTTTACTAAATACAGGATAGATTGAAAACCCTTTTATGTATGAACGTCTTATTTTTGTACAGTGGCAGTACTTATTAAGTGCTACCTGTTGGACACAAAATTATGTGACCTTGACTTTAATTTCACGGTCTAGTGACCAGGCTAAGTTTTTTTTCAGATTGCATCCATTCCTCAATAACTGTAAGCGGTAGGTCAATGATATATGGTATGTAGGTTGGTCTTGGGTAGTTCATGTGAGTCTATTATATGACTTTTGTCCTTGACCTCGATTTCATGGTCTAGTGACCAGGTTAAATTTCTCTGATTATATCAATTTCTCAACAACTATTAGTGGTAGGTCAATGATATTTGGTATGTAGCTCGGTCATGTGTAGTACATGTCAGTCTGATATGTTTCTTTTGCCTTTGACCTCACTTTCACAGTCTACTGATCATGTTAAGTTTTTCTGATTAGATCACTTTCTCAACAACAGTTTGGCATATAACATTTGACCTCAATTTCACGGTCTAGTGACCAGGTTAACCTTCTCTGATTTGATCAATTTCTCAATTAATACAATTGCCAGGTCAATAATATTAGGTATGAAGGTTCATGAGGTTGGTCTTAAGTAGTACATGTCAGTGTGGCGTGTGATTTCTGTCCTTGAGCTGTTAAATAAAGGTTTAGTGACCATGTTAATTTTCTTTAGATTAGATCCATTTCTCGATATTTATTAGTGGTAGTAACTAATAACTAAAAACCGAAGTTACTGTGAATTTAGATTCTTCATATGCGCATTTCGACAACTTATGTCTCTTCAGAGCAGATAAAATCTAAACGTTTGGAAGACCATAAACTCAAAGATGTTTAAAAACTGATAGAGAACAAATGACCAATATGATCTAAATAGAAAGCCAAAATCAGCTAAGGACAGAGCTTTGCATGAGGAAGATACTCCTTAGTTTTCAACAAAATTTGCAAAAATTTAGATATTGTAAGGTTTCAAATAGAATCGGCTTTCTGGTCAGCACCGAATCACTGACTACTGGGCTGGTGAATACCCTCGGGGACTAACAGTCCACCAGCAGTGGCATCGACCCAGTGGTTACAAATGACTAAATACCGAAGTTACTGTGAATTTAAACTCTGCATATGCGCATTTCGACAACTTATGTCTCTTCAGTGCAGATAAAATCTAAACGTTTGGAAGACAGATCAATAATATTTTGTATGTCACTTGGTTTGGGTAGTTTATGTCAGTCTGATATAAGACTTTTGCCCTTAACCTCAATTTCACAGTCTAATGATCAAACACTTTAAGTTTCTCTGATCAGATACATTTCTTAATAACTGAAATTGGTGTAATTTAGGTTAATTTTTGTAGTATATTTCCTCATTTCCTTTCCAATTTGTCTACCATTTCCTATCGATCCATGTGCCGACGGGCGAGACACCTATTTGGGTCCACACTTGTCGGAATTTGCAGTCAGTGGGAACTATAAAAACAACTGATCAGTGAAATCCGGTTTGTGATCCGTTTTGGCAAGTTTCTGACATATCCAAATATATAAAGTTCATTGACGATACGTGGAAATAGTGAGATATTTGAATTCTAGTCATATACGATTTGAATTTAGCGTCGGGGTAGACACGATATATCACGATACTTCCCGTAGCTTCGAATCTCTGGAATTTATGTCTCTGACAAAACTGCATTTAAAAAAATTTGTAAAGATGTTCGCATCGTCCTCAATACTGAACAACAGTAGCATCATACACGAAACTCTCTGCAGGATTTGGCAAGGAAGCATAAGGTATTTCCGTACAAATCCCAGTATCGATGAGAAACAGTCTGACCCGATAAATGAAAGTATTTGCTTTGTTGCTATCTGACTGTTCTTAGAATGAAGGAGTAAATCGGAGAGAGTCGCATGCAGATAGTGATTTTGTGATTCGAGCTAACATAAGACAACCCATCCTGGTCACTTTTTCTGTAAACGTTTATCCTGACTTTTTTTTATCTTCCCGTTCTTTTAGAGGGGAAGGAGGGGGTCTGATCTCGGATTCACGTGAAATTAATGACAAAATAATCCCTATTTTCCCAGTAAATAAATGACTTAATCCTGATCCCGAAAAATGAAGATTCCTATTCCGTTTATCATTGTATTGGTACGGGTTAATCCCGAATCAGCCCGTTGAATAAAACAACTAATCACGGAGTCCCGAAAAAGATCCTTCCGTCCCTCATTTTTCGATTCCATTACAACGGTTGTCATTAGGAAAATTTTAACCCTCAAAATAGTGTCTACAAATCTTTAGCATCCTGTCTGTACACTTTCAAGCGATTCTTAACTACTCGATTCATCCCTATGGAAACGCTAGCAATTATGGTATTTCTAGAATAAAAAATAAAAACCAAAAAATTGGTCGCTAGAAATAATATACATTATGATTCTTTTCGGTATGCCTTTAATTTTTGGATTTTAGATAAACCCCAAAATTGGTCATTAGAATTTGGTCGCTAGCTTGAGTCTGGTTAAAAATATTGTTTAAAAGTAAGAATTTCTATCATTTTTATACAATTCCGTCTACTTTTCCCTTTTAGGGAATTGAAAGCTTTAGAACAATTTTTACATTTCTTTTGTATAATATTTTGAAACAATTCTGAGCACTTTTTCTCCGCCCTTTTTTGTTTCAATGGTAACGATGGCTATTTAGAACAAATATGATTCATAATCATGCTATGGATACGTTTTCTTATCTTATAAGCTCTGCAAATTGTAAAGATTACAATTACGGAAGGTACTGCAGGCATATGTACACTATCTCCCTTAATTGTAATCGGTTACAATTAAGGGAGGTCCTGCAACCGTAAATGTAACCGGGATTACATTTAAGGGTGGTCCTAAACCTTAAGTGTAATCGGAATACATTTAAGGTAAGGATTACACTTAAGGGCTCAACATTTGTATAGTCTTTGAATATGGGTTGAGGATCTGAATATTGTCATGGAAAAGATTTAGGCCAAACATTGAGATTTTGACCATTTTATTCAAATGTGTTTTCTAGAACTATTTTTAATAATATAACTACATTTATTTTACTTTTCACATTGAATTGGCATGGACTCAAGATGCGTATAATGTCACAGTTGGGATTGAGGCCAAACTGTGTAATTTTGGGGTTGTTGGAGTCCGACATTTTATTGAATACATCGGCAAACGAATACCAAACTTTTTAGTGAAAAAAGAGTTAATGAAAAAGTCCAAAATTTAAAATACGAAATCATGGTAATTCATATCCAAACGAATTGGGACAACATGACAAAGACAAAACCAATACACAAAAAATTGAAATGTAAGTTATTGATGTAGTGCTCCGGACAATTCTTCCTACAATATCAAGGCGACATTTAATTTACTTTGCACATTGATCATTAATCATTGATTGAAGGTGTGCATATTATCACAATTGATATGTGGGCAAGAATTTATGCTTTTTTGTAGGGGAGTGGTTGACCTTGATCATTTTATTGAATATATCGGCAAACGAATACCAAAGTAAAAAAGTGTAAAGGGGAAATTCAAAAATCATAAATCCGAAAAACACGCCAATTCATATCCAAGAGGAATTGGGATAGCATGACAAAGACAAGGCAAATAAACAAAAATGAAATGTTAGTTATTGAACTTTTGCTCCGGACAATTCTTCCTACAATATTAGAACTACATTTTATCTACTTAGCACATTGATCATTAAACATGAATAGAAGACATAAATATTATCACATTTAAGATTTGGGCAAGAATTTGCAATTTTGGGGGGTACTTGGATTTGACCATTTTATCGAAAGTGTGTTCTGGAACTGTTATTGCGGTTAACTCTTCCATCAATATTAAAGGTAAGTTTATTGTACATAACACAGTGACCAGACATTGATTGAAAATATGTATATTGTAACAATTTAGATTTTTGCAAAAATTTATGATTTTTTTTTGGTGAAGTTGGATTAAGGTATTTCATTGAAATTTGTGTATTTGGGGGGTTGAGTCTGGATAACTCCTGTTATGGGATATGTGAATAAAAGTTCTTGAAATTTGTTTATCAAGTACCTACAAGGTGACCTCCATGTCTTAAATCCAACAGCGAGGATATCATATTTGTCTTTCATACACCAACAGAGTGGCTACATTTTATCCTAAACTTGAATATTAATACGCCTGGAGAGCCGCGGGGGAGGGGTCATAATTTCTTTCTAATCCTGTTTATTTATTTCAACTTAATTCCATTTAAATACCTAAAATTAAGTTAAATACACAAACCTTTGATAATCGGTTCAAATACCAACAATCAATATTAAACTTTGCAAGTCATATTTCACTGAAGAGACTTTAGTTGTCGAATTGGTCATATGCAGAAACTAAATTCATATTAATTTAATAAGGTATTTTGTTGTTTATTTACCTGATTAAAGTCCAATATTTAAAGTAATATGAATTAATCAATCAAAAAGTATAAAGATTTTGTGATGTCTTAAACTGGTAAATGGACTGCCGATATTCCATCATATGGGTCGACTCCTTTTACTAAGATAGATTGTATACATAAACATATACACAGTATTAATTGTTTATTTATTAGAAAGATATGCTTTCATGGCGCAAAAATACAGGGACCAGATTAGTTCAGTTCAACAACTAACAGATGAAATACAGACATCCAGAGGTCATCGAACAGCATTAAAGCAACAGCTACATCAAAGGGATTGTAGGTATCTTCATGTGGTAGTTCATGCTTTAATCTTCTACGTTCACTGAAGTAGTGGTTTTTACATGTTTTTTTTATATAAAACCTTATGTCCATTTTCTGGAAACGGTGTACTTTAGAGTTAAGACCTCTGTTCGAAAAGTACCCTCTTTTGAAAAATTCAGTACTTTTAGGACGTAGGTTTATGTAAATTTTTATTGCGCTACATGGTACCTTCGAAGGATACAAAAGGTTTGCACTTTGTCTGCAAAGTTGTAAGTATGTTACATGTTGTCGGAAATGGTCATGTTAAAATGTCTGCAGATATTGATTAATTGATATCTTGTATGATATTCTACTACCATGACTTACATATCAGGTTTGAGTTTGCTGTTTTTAGTTTTCTCCGTAGTGGCAGGGAAACCTAGAAATTGCTTAAGTAATTATTCAAAATGCTTGTTGTGTGATGTCATGTTGACATACTCACCGTAATATGGTTTCTGATTTACCAACAATATTTTCAAAATTTCTCTTTTTTCTAAAATTTAAATGCTAGAAAAATCCAATTTAACCGAAATGAACCAGCATATTACAATCATATGTGCTGAACAGAACATGCATTTATAGAATAAAATGTGGGGACATTTAAAGGATTAATAAACATGGGCAGTGTAGTTCTTTCATTCATAAAAACGAAGGAGAATTTTCTCAAGATATGAATGAAGGAGAGAGTAAATAACATCAACAATGGATAATGACCAGTTTAATGATTATCATATATTCAGATGAGTGTAAATACTGATTTATAATTTCAAAGAATATCAATATGTATTCCGTACCAGTTCTACATTGAAAAAAAAATGAAATTATATATTCATATCCAGGTTTATAAGCAGTTAGGATAAGTAACTAATCAATTATAAAAGTTATTTCCTGGTTTGCTATCTCAAGTACTGCAATTAGGCATGATTTCCCGCTTGATTTTGTTTCTGTTTTTATCTATTTTAATTTGTTTTTCATTTTCTTTAACTTTTTGTGTAGCGTGGTAACTTAAATTGTTGTTAATTCAATTGTCTTTCATAAAGCTCTTTTTGTTACTTTTGTATAGTGCCAGGAGGTATAGATATATAAAGAGAGATGGTGAATGAAAGGATATGGAGTAAATGGTAAAAAACAAGCAAAGGAACAACGCTTTTATTGTTGTTCTTCATCTTGAAGTCACCATAGTATAGAGTTTGGAAAATATATTTGTAGTGCATTAAAGATATCAATTATTTTAACGTTGTTGACTTAGTGTAAAAAATATATATTAAAGATAGGTTGATATTTCATTCTAAACAAAAGTAACAAAGTTTCATGAAAACCTGAAATGCGAATTAATTTTGCACCAGGAAATTCAGAAAATGCTGAATACAAAAGCGAATTTCAAAGCTGAAGAGGATTAAATTTGAATTATCATAATTTGCAGTTAATTCACAGTAGCTTCGGTATTTGGTTCTTTGTTACCACTGGGTCGATGCTGTTAGTTCCCGAGGGTATTCACAAACCCAGCAGTCAGTACTGTGGTGCTGACCGGAAAGCCGATTCTATTAGGAACCTTACAATATCTAAATTTTTGTAAATTTTGTTGAAAACTAAGGAGTATCTCCCTCATGCAAAGCTCTGTCCTTTGCTGATTTTGGCCTTTCATTTAGATCATTTTGGTTATTTGTTGTTTATCAGTTTGTAAACATCTTTGAGTGTATGGTCTTCCAAACGTTTCGATTTTATCTGCACTGAGGAGACATAAGTTGAAATGCGCATATGTAGAATTTGAATTCACAGTAACTTCGGTATTTAGTTATTTGCATACAATAATGAAATCTTTACTTTTGTATGGTTATCATTTGAATATCCATTTTAGGTGAGGTTGAATCTTTGAAACGACAACTAGAAGAGATGATTGGTGAGTTTTTTTTTCTAATAAACTATTTGTTATCAATGTAGCTTTCTCCAAATGCTGCAGCCTAAAAACGCACATATTTCGTTGATTAGTTGACCAGAGTGTTGTGGCAAACACAAAAGTGCAATCTAAAGTGAGGATCATGAGTTCTAATTCATTGTTCTTGGCAAACAAATACCGAAGCAAATATGGGAAAGTAAGTGAGAACAGAACTATCAGTCCAAAAGACAATGACAACATCTTATACACAAAATTTATGGAGTCCTATATAAAAACAAAACAGACCAAATTTTAAACCATGGATGAATTCAGATGCATCGGTAGATTAACCATCTTCTGCTTCTAACAGGATACCCGCCGTGTCGAAAATGTCAAATCCGATACTCAAATAAAAATCCAGTGGAGAAAAAGCAAATTAAAATTGTTAAATGGAAAGATCTATTGGCATCTGGGAAGCATATATTCCATAGTGGCCCAAAAGATCATGATGTCGACGGTAAATCTTCTGTAGTGATGACTTCAAGTTAAGGGTATCAAATCCGTGTTCAAGCAGGGTATTTGTTTACAACGGAGCCCTATCAAGAGAGTTATTGTATCGTTTTTTTAAGAGGTCCTTCGATGAATTCGGTTCTGTTATAGTGGAGAAACAGATCGGCTAACAGAGATGCACATTTTTTGCCCTTTTTCTACTGTTAGATATCTGCAAAAACACTGCCATTGAAATGTAACCAAAATGGAGACAAAAATTGAACACAAAACTAACGCATCAACAGTTAGAATCTAACAAAAAACTGAAGATATCATCAGGTGCTCTGGAAGGGTAAGCACTGATCTGCTCTATGCGTGCCACCAGTCCTGTTGCCATTTAAAACTTCGGTATTTAAAAAAGCGTAGTATGTTTCTGGTGAATGATTTTAAAACTTTCTAGAATAAGATTTTTTCACAAATAGCATGACCAAAGTACAAAGAATGTGTATAAACCGAATACGAGCTATTCAACAATTTATTGTATGAATATTAGAAGACAAGAATATTATTTAAAATGTTGAATTGCTCTGGTAAAAAAGGCAACACAATGTAAAGTTTTATTTGATATATAAATAGGAAATGAATTCGCACATGATAAGATTAAGAGTGAATACACCTCCTTTTATGGGATCTTGGAATTTGAGAAATGTTGTATTACTTGTAGGAAAAAAGGACAGTCTTGAACAGGAACTGGCTGAACTTCAAGGTAACTTTATATCAATACAACCTTAATCAAAACGTTAAATAAAAACAATACAATAAAAAATGCACTTGAAGAGCAATATCAAAATCAGATGTCCCCACAGAAGTAGTAATTTATGTGTTACATATTTCTTTAATCAATTTTATAACAACTAGGTTAAAATGTTCCTTTTTTGTACAGATATGCTTTTCCAGTTCATGATATTTCCAGTTTTTTCAATAAGTTTGTGTTAATCAACATAATTGTCATAGATTAAGATGATACCGCTTATACAATATAAAAAGTCAAGATCATTTATATTCTATTGGTTATTTGTTCTCTATCAGCCTTATCTTTTTTATTCCATTTTAAAACATATTAATACATGATTAACGGTCTTCCAAATGTTTTGATTTCATCTGCAAAGAAGAGTCATTAGTTGTTGAAATGGCCATATGTAGATAGTAAAATTCACAGTAACTTTATTTTGTTTAAGAGATTTATAATTGCGGGCACGAAAAGCCTTTTCCCGAATCGATTCAATTTAAAGCCCAAATTCACCTACCTATTACTTTCAGGTATCACTCATACCTTGATTTTTACCACTTTTCTTGGATAAAGTGTCAATATATATTTCAACACATTTTGACGACTCTGGAAGTTTTATTGTTAAACGAATTCATTAATATATAATCAGAAAAAATAAATTGTCTTAACCAATTTAGATAATACTCATTTACATTATATTTGTTTGTCTTTTTTTTTTGTTTTTTTTTTGTTTTTTTTTTTTTTTGGTTTTTTTGGGGGGTTTTTTTTTGTCTTTTTCCTTTTGCTTTACATTGTTTAGAAAGATATACTGCATGAGTTAATTTTTGTGTTATTTCGTGTGTACTTGTTTATATGCCATAATCTATTGTAAATGTGTTTGCGCAAATAAAATATTGTCTATTGTCTATAAAAAGATTATAGAAGTAAGGCATTTATACTATACGAACAAGTAATTTTCATTTTCGTGTATCAGCATGCACATTTCGAGATTGAAATCGGTACATGTTCTAGACTAAAGTGCGATGTTAAAATATCTAACCAAAGATTCCAAGGTGACACTGATCTTTATTTTAACAGCTTAATGGACAGATAAAGGGATATGGAGTAAATGTACATGTGGCAAAATTCCTATAAATACATATTAAGATTAAGGGCATGCGCCACAGTATCGATCTACATTGAAAAACTTGTGAAAATTTCAGTATAGCACAATTTATAAACTATAAATACATGTACCGAAGTTACTGTAAGTTTATTTTCTGCATATGCGCGTTTCGACAACTTATGTCTCATCAGTGCAGATCAAACCAAAACATAATTGAGATTAAAAATGATTTATTTCCTGTAAAAAATATTATATTTTTTGTTGCGTATTTCAACTTTTCTGTTCCAAAACCTCGAAATTGGTAGGCTTTGAAAACCCTTTTTTCGATGGTTTCCACGTTGATTTTTTTCCTGAATTTCAGATATATGGCAAGGCTCGAACTAAGGAATTAAAATATGAAATATAAATTAGGGATTAACGATCGTTTTTTTTCAAGATCAAGCTCAAAACCCTCCCAAACATCAAAATTTACGTCCATTTTGCGGGAAAGCGTCATTGTAGATATTCCCCATCTTTCAACGCTGCAGCTCACGTTATATACGTCGAAGGATAAAAAATCGCGGATTTCTTTAAATATATTTCTTTGTGTCAATACAGGTACATGCAACAGACCAATGAAATTATTTATAATACCAAATGTGGATTTTGAAGGTGTAATAAGGGGCATGCGCCTCCCAAAAAACATAAAGTAGAAATCGTATCTCGAGTAAAGCAGAGATAATCTGGATATAGCCATATTTTAAGTGTCAAAGTATCAAATTGTTGATAAAACTCAGAAAGTATCTCCGTTGTGAACATAAATCACACGTCGATACTTAAAAGTTCGAAGGATTTTTTTTTTTTGGAAAATCTTAAATTCCGTTCATTTTCTCAAATACATATTTACACTTTCTAAAACATTTGATTTGTCCACACTGTCTACCACACTTCCTCATAATAAACTAAAATCACGAATGCAAAGTTTCATTCAAATAGCCTTTACCGATTTAAGAAAACTGTTGTATTAGGTTATAAATCCATATTTTATTTCAAAAACCAATTAAAAGTAAAAGTATGTTACGATTAAAAACAGGTTTGCGGTATGCTTGATTTTCTAATTGATAATATATTTGTCACATTTGGAGGTGCTATATATTAACAGCAAGTTGTAATACTAATGGGCACTACTTGTGCACCTCTACAAGCAGACCTGTTTTTACATTCTTGCTAGACTGAATAAAATAAAAGATGCTAGATACTTTGAATTCACTTATAGATATATTGATGATGTTCTTTCCGTCAATAATGTATTTTTTCTAAATAGATCTCATTAATATATCCGCCTTAACTATATATAAAGGAAACTACAGAAACCACCGGATCAACATCTTTTTGGACTTTCATCTCGAAGTTGACGAAAATGGTCATCTCCGTACTACAATTTACGACAAAAAGGCAATAATGTATGATTACTTTTTATGCACAACTTATGTTTAGACGGTGTAAAATCTTCTACACATCTAGAGCTATTAATTTTGTATTGAATAAAGAAACAAGTCAACATGATTGTTTACTTTGAAGAGCAGGAAAACAATCTTGAAAGGGAGTTGCGAGAAGTACAGGGCATGTTGATCAGTAATGAATAACAAAATACCGAGTTACTATGAATTTTGTTTCTGCGTATGACCCAATCAAGTTGAATTAGATCTCCACACTTTTTTTTGGTCGCTGCGTTGGAGAAAGAGCAAGTGTGGAGATTTAATTTTAATTCGACTGCGTATGACCATTTCGTCAACTTTTGTCTCTTCAGTGCAGAACAAACCAAAACATTTGAAAACCATAAACTGAACATTTGTAGTCTGATAAAGAACAAATGGACTAAATGGAAAACCAAAGGGTTAATTTTTTGAAATTTAGATTTTTCATGAGTAAGGAAATACCGATAAACTTATATCTATTCCGTGCAAATCGAATCAAATATTCAAATCCAGGAGAAGTATTAAAGCTGACATAGAGAACAAATAACAAAAAAGTGATGTCTTGTTCGGTTATTCGATCCATCATGAAGTACTGGACTTTTAAATACTCTTGTTAGATAATAGTCTCTCAGCAGAGGTATCTGACCAGAGGTAATACATAAGTGACTAAGTTTCATATTGTTTGCTATTTCAAAATGTTTACTGTGCCCTCATCTCATGATTTGTTTCAATACTTTTGAGTAGATGAACGCCCTATGGTTGTTTATATTTTGTGATTGTCTTCTGTTGGCCTTTTTGTCGGGGAACGGACGATAGTTTTCAAGAACAGTTAGCAAGCGAATTTTTATATTTGTTGACAATCCCGCATCCATGACATGAAATAACATGGAGGTAGCGTTGCTCGATATCCGCTCAAACTGGTGCTAGGGTCCGTCTTGAACTTAATTTGAGGTATGATCAAAGTTCATCATTGAAGGTCCCACGTTGACTTGAAGAAGCGTTGTTCAATTGCTTGTAAAGACTTTGTCTCATGTGCATTTACTCCAAATCTATATTGATTATTAATAACATAATAATTATTATTTCTATGTCTGACTTGCATTTAAATATTACACGGTGACTTTAAAATGAAGAACAAAAATCAAAGCGTTGTTCAATTTGCTTAACCTTGTCATATATTTATAGGGATATTGTCCGATGTACATTTACTCCATATCCTTATATTTGTTTATCTTGACCCGAAAGCCGATTCTATTTGGAACCTTACAATATCTACATTTTTGTAAATTTTGTTAAAAACTAAGGAGTATCTCCCTCATGCAAAGCTCTGTCCTTATTTGTTCTCTATCAGTTTTTAAACATCCTTGAGTCAATGGTCTTCCAAACGTTAAGATTTTATCTGCACTGAAGAGACTGTTTTCGAAATGTGCATGTGCAGAATTTAAATTCACAGTAACTTCGGTATTTAGTCATTTGATACTTTTTAATCTTCTGCACATCTATAAATTTCATATAAAATTCATGAAGCTAGTTTACATTGCTTATTTTTAGAAGAGAAAGACAATCTTCAAAGGGAGTTGCAAGAAATACAGGGTAAGTTGCTCCAGTAATTAATAACTAGATATCGATATTTTTTCACCATTTCGACAAATCTCATCGATGCGTGTTGAATCAAATAATTTAAATCCAAGAGATATACTAAAGCTGATAGAGAGCAAATCACCAAAAGGTTCATGTC
The DNA here is from genome assembly GCA_002080025.1 of Modiolus philippinarum. NCBI lineage: Eukaryota > Metazoa > Mollusca > Bivalvia > Mytilida > Modiolidae > Modiolus > Modiolus philippinarum. The sequence continues at coordinate 90,987 of MJUU01070264.1, forward strand.
TTGTTATTTGTGAAAAAAAAAATCAGAAAAAGTCACATCATAGAACAAAAGGAGTCCATAACCAATCCAATATATCTTAACACACACTCCTCATGTTTTTCTATCACAGTATTTTATTAAATAGTATACTAAATTATATTGTTCACTTATGTCCTGACATTTTCCTTTTTCTTTCTTTCAAAATTCCAGTATATTTCTCCACACCCCTCATGCTTTTCTATAATAAAATTGCATTAGTAAACTGGATGTATTGTTAACTTATGTCTTGACATATTTCCTATTTCTGTACGGTGTTTCGGTTTAGGTATACATGTAGTTACCAAGGCAATCATCCTCGTCAGATATCCCTAGCCTATATATCTTTTTAGTATGATTTTCCATTTTTAGGTATATGACACCTTTAATTTTGTCTTTTAAGTTGTGACCAATATTTGCATTTTACGTACATAATTAATTCTACATTCTGATTTAAGCTCTTGCATGAGAGGTGAATTACTAATGCAATTTAATGTTGTTCGATTTCAACTCTTGTATGAGAGATGAAATATTATTTCATTTTATTTCATTTCAACTCCTGTATGAGAGATGAAATATTATTTCATTTTATTTCATTTCAACTCCTGTATGAGAGATGAAATATTAATTCAAGTTTTTCATATATCCCTAAAAATGGTCTTCCAAACGTTAAGATTTTATCTGTACTGAAGAGACATAAGTTTTTGAAATGTGCATGTGCAGAATTTAAATTCACAGTAACTTCGGTATTTAGTCATTTGATACTTTTTAATCTTCTGCACATCTATAAATTTCATATAAAATTCATGAAGCTAGTTTACATTGCTTATTTTTAGAAGAGAAAGACAATCTTCAAAGGGAGTTGCAAGAAATACAGGGTAAGTTGCTCCAGTAATTAATAACTAGATATCGATATTTTTTCACCATTTCGACAAATCTCATCGATGCTTGTTGAATCAAATAATTTAAATCCAAGAGATATACTAAAGCTGATAGAGAGCAAATCACCAAAAGGTTCATGTCTTGTTATTTGTGAAAAAAAGATCAGAAAAAGTCAACATTCGAGTAATGAAAAGTAGAATCACAATTTCTCTTCCTCTTCTGACAAAAAGCTCTTCGAACATACGGAAGTACGGTAAGCAATTTAAATAATGACCAAAATATTTTTAAATTGATAACGTCAGACAAATACAATAAAAACTGCTTCAAGTATAACAGAAGAGTTCTTTACATTTGAATTCATTTGTGCATTTCGATTAATTACACACAAAATTTTGGAAGCACGGTTAATTTGAATTTTGTTGTTGTGTTTTATTATTTATTCCTTTATCCATGTTTTAGTCGTTCAAGTTACCCTAACATTCACTATACTGTTTTCTGGGTCAAGCGATGTTTGTTTTTTAAAATATCAAAGCTTTCAACCATTATCAAATGTCTCATTGACATAAATTCCCTGGCTTCTTAAAAAAATGTCCTGTCTCATCTCAGGTATATTATACTACCACTTCTTTAATAAACAATAAAATGATATGGAGTAAATGCACACGAGACAAAGTTTCTACAAATACATGATAGAACCAAGCAAGGGACCTTCGCTTTTATTTTCATAGATCACCTTGAAGTCCCCGTGAGACCGTCAACAATGAGCATTAATACATTATCCATACTACGCTGTATCAATGGTATTAGCGTACTACATTTAATTTTTGAATAGGCATGTTTATTATTGCTATATTTCTCAAATCGTGAGAATACCTGTCTATAAAAGTACATTTTGTTGGGTGAGAAAAGGCATATTGTTCGTAGGGTTCCAATTTCTGAGGATTTCGTGATTTCCTAAAGCCACGAAATTAAGTTCCAAATGAAATTAATATTTTCCTTTGAAGTTTAATGTATTGAACCTGAAACCACAAATTTAAGTACCAAGGTAACACTGATATTTATGAAAAGTGAAAACAATGAGAATTGTTTTTTGGGAATGTAAGTATTGGAAAATTTTCCGAAAATCGATAAATTTTGAACCCCATAAATTTAAATGCCTCCGTCTCAATTCTTTTTTTTAATCTTAAAAAGCTTTCATATTTCAGGTGAATCACAGGAAGAACCACAACCACAAACTTTATTAGGAGAACAAACGCAACCAGTTACAGGATTTTTTACCAGCCCAAGTAAGTGAGGTTGTGTAGATTACGAAATGCTATCCAGGATTGGTTAATAGAATTATCTTGCACTAAATACATAATACATTGTTAAAGATATGATAAAATATGTATAATATAAAATAACATAACACATATAATGAAGAGAATTCTCAAAATTATTATTCTAATGAACATAATTTCACCAGTAAAAGTACAACATTCAGGTCAAAAAGTTTGATCGAAACAAAATAACGAAAGAAAATCTTTTGTTTGTTTTCATAAGTTACTATAACACATATATATGTATATAACAAATTGATATGAAATAAATGAACACGAGACAATAAAACATATATTAGCTACAGTACCCTGAAAATTCAACATAGCAATTTGACTGCAAAAGGATCACTTAGGGATCACAAAAGGATCACGAAATCAAATAGTTATGATCGTTGATCAAAAGACTTCTGATCAATGATCACAAAAGGTGTGATCATTGATTGCAGGTGTTGTGATCAATGATTGCAGGAGATACGATCAAGGATCATAAGCTTTGGGATCAAGGATCACAGGAGTTGTGATCAAGGATCACAAGCATTGCAATCAAGGATCCCAGGCATTGTAATCAAGAATTGCAAAATACAAAAAATACCGAAGTTGAATAAAAACAGTAAATTTCGTTATGCTGTACACGTGTTTCAAGGAGTAACCTCTCAAGTGTTGTAATACCTTTGAATATTCGCAAGTGTAATTGATAAAATATAGAATTAAACCTGTGCATTACCCATCTTCGTAGAGCTATGTTTACAGTAATGACCAGTTAAAAGTAAAATTGTTTTTTAATTATGGATTTATAAGAAATGAAATTGTTTTTTTTTTCTTTTTTGTATTTTGATTTATTAGAAATATAATCGGTTTAATAAATGAATTTATTTTTATTATATTCATTACTGTCCGGGACAAATGAAACAAATAAATTATCTGTTACTGCTATTTATTTTTCGTTATCTTTTTTGTAAGTATTATTATTTTCAGATAAATTTTAGATATAGCGGAGCCGCTGCTTGGTGTTAATCCAAATTGGCATAAGTATAAGACAGAATGTCTCAATTTTACAAAACAGTAAATAAATGAATTTTACAGTATCACTAAATATACCTGGTATTTAGGTATAACATGTAACTGTTGGTACTGCTTTAATGTACAGACAACGTCAAAGATTTTTTACCAGACCAATGCATGCGACACCGATTGAAATAAAAAAAAAAGAACTTCACCCTTTCTTTATTTTCATTGAAACTTTATATTTTATGTACCAATTAGATATTGTTTTTTTAGATTCAAATCTTTATATTGTCAGAATTTTTATCGCCTTGTCGCGTATAATAAAATATTTTGCAATTAACCTAAATTATTGACTTTTACTCCTGTCATAATCTTTCAGTCATGGGAAGTAAACATATAAACAGCTAATAAAATAATCTTTTTCTAAATTGAATGAATTATTTATCAATTAATATCCCAAAAATTACAATACTGTTGTGATCAGGGATCACAACTTCTTGTGATCAATGATCAATGCTTTGCGATCAAGGATCACAAATTGAAATCAAGGATCACAACTTTGAGATCAAGGATCACATCCATCACCGATTACAATTATTGACTGCAAAAGGATCATCACTTGGGATCACAAAATCTGCCACTTTGAATTTTCAGAGTACTGTACAACTGCAATTTCGGTTTTTACTCCTGCAGCACTAGAATCCAAACATAAGAAATAGAAGGGACAACAGGAAACACCAACAATTGCTAAAAATTATAATTACATGCCAAAATCTGCTATGAACTACAGAGAAAAAACACAAAGGAGTAGGTGCGGTAAGGGCCTTATTTGGCCTAAAAAATCAGTTTGCTTAAAATCACATTATTTTTTGTTGAAATGTTCTATGGATATAGGTTAACAGTTAAAAGGAAGATTACTCAAATATTGATGTACGATTACAGAGTTTTTCAGTGTAGAAAATGGGACAAATTGCACATTTTCTGGAAAAATGACAAATTTGACTCATTCTGACTACTTTTTTTTAAGAGGAAACATAGAGCACAGGCAAGAACCACAAAAATATTCATATGGGAGGTCCAGTGCATCTGTAGTAACAATTTGGTAAAATATCTAATTGGTTCTTGAATGTGCTCCATATTTCCAATTAGAAAAACCGTTCGAAAATATGCCGAATTCCTTGTATTTCTATGAAAACGTTCAAAAGTAGCTTCAACATGACGTCAGAACTGTACCTATTGTGACGTCATAGGTTCTAATTTTTGTATTTTTTCCTTAAGTGGTATCTGAACTTTCAAACCAACATTAAAGAAAATATCCAGGTGCAACTTAAAAAATCACCGAAATTTAGGGCCAGATCAGGCCCTTATCGCACCTTGTCCTTTGACAAAAGACAACGTAAACAACGATAGGAACTCGGGACAGCCGGACTTGGTACCGGCACTAGCAAAAGCCAGCGGTAGGGTTTACCCGCTTTATGGGTACCCAAACATCCCCTTTATCTGTCCCGTTTCACTATAGTTTAGTAAACATACGAATAAAACCCAATACAGGTAGACTACTAACTCCATGACCACAATCTTGAAAGGAAAGAATATGACAATACGTAATTTTGAAAGATGGTTCACGGGCTGGTCGCCGCTAAACTGCCGGCTAGCTAAAAGAGCCTAGTCTGCTGGTAAAACGCTGTCGCACTACGGAAGAAAAAATCAATTTCAAAAACTTCCCGCAGGATTTGGTAAAGAGTCATCATATATTTCAGTAGACATCGGCAGTATCAGTGAGAGGCCAGTATGTATTTAAAAATTTCAGGTCACTAGATCTCAAAGCTAATTTAACGGATGCAAGCAGAGTGTCTTGTCAATATCCCCTATTACGCAAAGAATGTAAGGTACGTCCCAGCTTTTCTGGATTTTAACCAGTGTCTGTCATTTTTAACAACATTTCCGTAAAAACGAGGATTAGAAATGCCCTTAGTAATAAGCTGTTTGCGAGTAACGACATATTCAGATATTAAATATTCATAACTGTTATAAAACTTCTTAAAGGTATTCAGCAACTAATGAAATCTGTAACCCTGTTGTAAAAGTTTGGCTGTAATAGTAAGGTTACATTCATTAAAATCGTCAAGTGTAGAACAACACGTGCGCATCGTACTAGTTGAGAAATGTATGATGGAGCTTGATGGATGTCGCCGTCAAGAAAAGGGAAATTAGTTATAGTGAAATCAAAATCATCCCTTTTATTATATATTTTAGTTTTTATTTTACAAGCGTCAATAATGATAGTTAGATCCAGAAAAGGGCAGTATTTTGAATCATTTCTAGCTTTATTTAATTTCAGTTCTTGTGGGTAAATAATGTCTACATAATCTAAAAAGTGGGGATTGTCAATAGTAAGGATATCATCAATATACCTGCTCTTATCATTGAAAAAAAAGAAATAAGATTATCACTGTTTGGTATGGTTCCGTTTTGAAGTTTTTTCAAGAAGTCTCTTTCGTAACAGAACAGAAAAAGATCTGCAATGAGAGGTGCACAATTTGTACCCATGGGAATACCTATGACCTGCTGATAAATAGTGTTGCCAAAACGAACAAAAATGTTGTCCAGCAAAAGATTGAGTGCATTTATCATATCATCACATGTCCAGGAACAATAATTATTGTATATAACATTCGATAAGAATCTTTTCTTTTAGTTAGAACACATGATCTGCAGACCAGAAAATTTAAAGGACCATATCATAAGTTGTTCCAATTTTGATTAAATCAACTTATGTGGAAGGGTAGTATAAAGTGTGGAAAAATCATGGCTGTCGATGGATGAGACTGTTCTTTAAATAGATTGTAGTTTATCTAAAACTTCATTGAATTTTTTACACTCCAAAAATAATTTACACCAGAGTCTTGATAAGTTTGATAGGAAATCCACAATTTGAAAAAATAAGTCTAAAATGCATAAACCAATCGATTAATCCGAATAATCAATAATATCAAATACAGCTTAGGATATATCTTTATGTAAAATTGATTTATTTCAATTCATATTTGAAGGAAAAAATTTCTTATTAAAGTCTTCTTCGAATCTTTTTTCGCAGATACAAATCTATTACCTGGAACGTTTGAACCACGTCCAACTCTTGGTATGTATATCAATGCAGTCGTTTAACCAAAACCTCCAGATCGATAGCATCTAAAAAGATGTGTATATTTCGTCAAAATACGAAGTGTTAAAGATTAAATGAAATACATTTCTAAAATGCGGTTTTCAAAGAAATCTGTCTGCGTTTTTATGTATTCTCCTCCTCTAAGGAATGAGAATTAAAAACCGTTCCTGATAAAACGTGATACAGACAAAAAGAATTAGAAATAGAAGGGTAGAATATAAAGGCAGATCTATCTTCTCCCTTCTAAGATTTGTGCCTGCAAGACCCTAATGATACCACTAAGACGGATAGACAGCTAAGAAATGACAATAGTTCATTACTAGGACATAAGAGAATTTTGACAAGGAACACAACATAAAATTTAGCATGTTTTGCATTGTCAGCTTTCTCAAAGGTTGTTTGTAAAATCATGCTATTTCAACATACTACTCAACAAAAGAAGCGTCCACTCACGTTTTTGTGGAATATAATTTAAAATAAAAGCATTATTTTTGTTCTCTTTTATTTATTATTACTTTAGAATACTCGGTTCTTATTTTACTCTTGAAAATAACACCTCCGATCAAAATTAAGAGAATTTCCGGTTGATTGAGTCGAGACATGAATGAGAAAGTGCTTAAAGTCTAAAGGATATTTTTGTCAAACAAGAACTACATTGACACACTGAATGATTACAAACAATTTGCTTTTTTGAAATAATCGATATTTCAACCAATTTTCGGAAATGAGTCTCTCACTTACTGAAAAAGATCTTGTAGTTTTAACCACTTAGAGTATTTGTTCCATTTTGACCTTTGATGTACTGAAAAAAAAGACTTCATTTTGCTTATAAATCATCACTGATTTATCTGAAATACATCGAATACAAACTATTTCGGGAAACGGAGTATATTATGACGTCAAACTGAAAAACGACTTAACTCAGAATTCGACCCTGCCATTATTTTTATGGAAATTTTCATGTTTTTGGATAGGTTAACAAGTTAACACAGGAAAACACAAATAAGATAAAAGACAAACTTTAACAACAATAGGAACTCGGGACATCCGGACTAGGTACCGGCACTAGCAAAAGCCAGCGGTAGGGTAAAACCGGTATATGGGTATCCAAACCTCCCCTTTCTCTGCCCAGTTTGGTTTGGTTGAGTATTTAGATAGCCTTTGCTATCATTGTATTATTCTATGTCAAATAATTTTCATAATTTTGCTTAGTTTGTTTTTGGATAGTATTGACATATTTTGGTATTTTAATTTGCAGTTGCAACAAATAGACGAAGCAATGGGGGACGAGGAAGACCAAATTAGGCATTGTATCTCAAACTAATCAAACTTACCACTATGCTATTATATTTTGCATGTCAATAGTATGAAGCCTTGTGTGTGTGTGTTTTAATGCAATTTAGGTCCATTTAAAATCATGATTGTCTATTCTTTAAATAACGTTACGTGCATGTAGATGTAGTTTAGGTCCATTGCCTTGAGTAATACATTGATTCTGTTTTATTGTGCATTCAATTCTAAAAGGTATATCATTTATTTGGTTATTGACGTTGAATAAAGAAAACTAAAAAAAAATCATCGTTAGAAATCATGAAGCAAGTTTCAATAACCTACATTGTTTAATTTGTGGTATTACCGTAAGACTTCAAATTTCATTGACAAAAACATTTTTTTATTATTCATTATTTCTGTTTTATTTTGTTTTTTGTTTTGTTTTGTTTTTTTTTTTTG
>MJUU01070264.1:99555-120673 GCA_002080025.1 Modiolus philippinarum
TTTTTGTCCGGGAGATTTCTCAAAGATGCCTGAACAGAATTCAATCATACTTGGTACAAAGTTGGAACACTATCTGAAGTTGTGCAATCAAGAAAAATTTTCCTCAAATTTGCCGCCATTTCCAAGATGGCCGCACGAATACGAAAAATTCGAATTCGGTCCAATTTCAACTAAAATTGATATTTTCTCAATGATGCATGGACAGATTTCAATCATATTTGGTACAAAGTTGCATCACCTCAAGGAGATGTGCATGCACCGGCAAAAATTTTCAAAATGGCCACCATTTCCAAGATGGCTGCCGAAATACGTCAAAATTTCAACATTGCCGGATTTCAATGAAAATTTATTTCTAGGTAGATTTTGACGCTGCGAACAACATGGAATCATCGAATTGGCTGCCAGGGGCGACATCAGCTATTGCTTGCAATTGCAAATCTAGTTTGTTTTTTGTTTTTTTGTTTTGTTTTTTTTTTTAGCCGAGTTGCAACGAAGTTGAACTCGGCTATTGGTTTAGTGTTGCGGGCGTGCGGGCGTGCGTGCGTGCGTGCGGGCGGGCGTCAAACATTGGTTTCCGGATGATAACTCAAAAAGTTTCCATCCAATTGAAATGAAACTTGGATATATTGTTGGGTACCAGGAGGGGAGGAACCCTATTGATTTTGGAGAAAGTAGGTCAAAGGTCAAGGTCACGGTGACCGCAAATAGACTGAAAATTTGAGAAAAATTTGGTTTCCGGATGATAACTCAAAAAGTTTACATCCAATTGAAATGAAACTTGGATATGTTGTTCGATACCAGTAGGAAAGGTACCCTATTGAGTTTGGAGGAAGTAGGTCAAAGGTCAAAGTCACGGTGACCGAAAATAGACTGAAAATTTGAGAAAAATTTGGTTTCCGAATGATAACTCAAACAGTTTACATCTAATTGAAATGAAACTTGAATATGTTGTTGGATACCAGTAGGGGAGGAACCCTATTGATTTTAAAGAAAGTAGGTCAAAGGTCTAGGTCACACTGACCGAAAATAGACTGAAAATTTGAGAAAAATTTAGTTTCCGGATGATAACTCAAAAAGCTTCCATCCAATTGACATGAAATTTAGATATTATGTTGGGTACCAGAAGGGAAGGAACCCTGTAGATTTTGGAGAGAGTAGGTCAAAGGTAAAGGTCACGGTGACCGAAAATAGACTGAAAATTTGAGAAAAATTTGGTTTCCGGATGATAACTCAAAAAGTTTAAATCTAATTGAAATGAAACTTGGATATGTTGTTAAATACTAGTAGGGGAGAAACCCTATTGATTTTGGAGAAAGTAGGTCAAAGGTCAAGGTCACAGTGACCGAAAATAGACTGAAAATTTGAGAAGAATTTGGTTTCCGGATGATAACTCAAAAAGTTTACATCCTATTGAAAGGAAACTTGGATATATTGTTGGGTACTAGGAAGGGAGGAACCCTATTGATTTTAGAGGATGTAGGTCAAAGGTCAATGTCACGCTGACCGAAAATAGACTGAAAATTTGATAAAATTTGGTTTCCCGATGATAACTCAAAAAGTTTATATCCAGTTGAAATTAAACTTGGATATGTTGTTGGAAACCAGGAGGAAAGGAACTCTATTGATTTTGGAGAAAATAGGTCAAAGGCCATGGTCACACTGACAAAAAAAATAGACTGAAAGTTTCAGAAAAATTTGGTTTGCGGATGATAACTCAAAAAGTTTACATCCTATTGAAATGAAACTTGGATAAGTTTTTGGATACCAGGAGGGGCGGAACCCTATTGATTTTTGAGAAAGTAGGTCAAAGGTCAAGAACACAGTGACTGAAAATAGACTAAACTTTTTGGAAAATTTGGTTTCCGGATGATAACTCAAAAAGTTGACATCTAATTGAAATGAACTTTAGATATATTGTTGGGTACCAGGAAGGGAGGAACCTAATGATTTTGGAGAAAGTAGGTCAAAGGTCAGTGTCACAGTTACCAAAAATAGACTGAAAATTTCAGAAAAATTTTGTTTCTGGATGATAACTCAAAAAGTCTACATCCCATTGGAATGATTCTTGGATATATTGTTGGATACCAGGAGGGGAGGAACCCTATTGATTTTGGAGAAAGTAGGTCAAAGGTCAAGGTCAGTGAAGGTCACATTGACCGAAAACAGATTTATATATTGAAATGTCAAGACATGAAACTAGAAAATAACATTCTTGAATTCTTAGAATTTTGGATATTAGATGGGAAAGAAAAATAAAAAGAGAATTTTAGAAATATTCGGGTCTTCATATTAACTTGGTCACATAATATTTGAGGTTGCAACTCCTCTTGTGCACCCTGGTGCCATTAGATTTTTTGGTTTTTGTTTTTTGTTTTGTTTTTTTTTTTTTGTTCATTGCAATATATCTGCAAAACAATTATATCAGGAACGTCTGTTAATGATTTACAGTGAAAGGATATGGAGTAAGTACACATAAGACAAAGTCTCTACAGAAAAAAAATCGTACAGCCAAGCGATGGAACAATGCCTTTATTATTATCATTCATATTGGAGTCACCATGAGGCCTTCAATAATGTGACTTGGTCATACCTTACATTGACAGTTCATAGCACCGGTCTACTTTAATTCATGGTAACATATTTTACATTGAAAATGTAATTTTGTATTTAACTATTAGAATTTCCCAAATCATATTATGATTTACTTATATCAAGCTGAGAAACTCACTCTCAAAACGGTAATTACATTAGAAGTTTTCTTCAAAGCTGTGTTTGTTCAAATACGTTCTGTATACACTGGCATTATGATTAAAAAAAGAAGCATACATTTAGCTATGATTAAGTCAAATGAATCAACTATAATCAGATATCAACCAATGTCACAATAACAATGCTCTTTTTTAAGAATGTACATTCAGTGATTTTTGATGGTGGAGTATGTAGTTCATATACTGATGTTATGAAAATAGCTAAAACACTGTCCCAAAAGCTGCTGTGTCGAGGATTTGTTTAGCCTTTGTTACTTTCACACCTCATGGAATTCTATGTGTCTTACCATGACATCATCGAGAGATATATAGTGTCGGTGTGTCAAATGACAACGGACATTTCCTGCTTGATTTCACGTCTACGTGGATTTGAAATTACCAGATTTGATTAAACCCTTGATTAACTCATTGACAGTGTGATTTGTGCCTTATATGGTGTAGAACATTCTTATCCTTCAAGATCACTTGATGTTACTCTGTTTTGTAGGATTTCACACTGTTAGTGTCTTTGTTTTGAATGTTATGTTTTATTTCATGTCTGTCTTTTTTTATTCTTGTTTTTGCCGTATGTCTTGTTTTTGTAATTATCGTATCATTTGTTCTTTCGGTTTCCTAATGCCGGTGCTTCTCGTCAATTACAGTTTGTCTTGTTTACAACTTAACTGCAATCAGAAAATTATTTGCAAAATTAAGTTTGCAATGATGTTTTATTATCTAGTATGTTATTTGGTTTTAGTGGGTTATACCTATTTTTTTAAGGGTGAATTAGTTTTTCATGTTTTTCAATAGGCTGCTTTTTTATTTGTAATTTTATATTTTTCTTATAGCATTGGTTTTTTATAACTTAAACATTTGAATTAAACAAAGTGCTTTTAGTTGTATAGCATGATTTTTTTTTCATTTCATGAGTTGTATTACCCATTTTCATGAGTTTTCAAATATTTGTTAATACGCATTGGTTTTTTATAACTTAAACATTTGAATTAAACAAAGTGCTTTTAGTTGTATAGCATGATTTTTTTCATTTCATGAGTTGTATTTTACCCATTTTCATGAGTTTTCAAATATTTGTTAATACGCATGATAAGCAGTTAAGAAGATAAAATTTCCATTGCAGTTCCATCCATTACTCGTCAACATTGTGTCTCAAGTAATGGATCAAGGTGGTCGATGTCACATCTTTGTGTTTTATCACTATTTACACGTTTTCTAATTTCATTTCATATTCTAAAGGATGATGCAAGTTCCTGCCATCACTAGGTCTCTGTCATGGGTCGTCCGACAGCTTAGTCCTTGCAGCAACTTTCCCAAATATTTAGAAAGTTTACAATAATGTTCTGTGGTAAAAATAAGGCAATACTGGTCAGTACTGGACCCACACAAAATCCAATAAAATTTATTTTTGTCATTTTTAGTGCAAAATGAAATATTAAATTGCAGAATATTATGTATTATGTTTGTTTTTTCATTGTTGTTATTTTCTAACGAAATTGCTGTTTTTAACGATGTAATATTACATCTTGTCTGAAAACTTCATGATTAATGTTTGCACTGCACTGATAATAAGTTTAATTAAAAGTTTATTATATCATTTGTGTCAAAGTATCTTTTTCACATGCATGTAACTCAGGTATTCCTTTGACAGGAACTCGATTTCGGCTGAGCGGAAATAGACCATAAAGCTCACAACAAAGAATTTTCACTGGACTTCGGCGTTTAAAATAAAACCGATTACAAAATATATAATTTACTCATCATTCGGCATCATATAATTACAAATATAAAACATCAGTTAAACACGGTTTTCGCATCTAACAGCTAGTACTTATCTCTAATAGTACATCCTGTGTCCCATGCCAAACTACTGTTTTGCAACGTTTGTTATTCTATCTCGGAAGTCAACGTCACACGTAAAAGTCCGGGAATTTACGTTAGTCTTTGATGCGCTGACGCTTCTCAAAATCCCCGCGCACAATACTGCTCCCCTTTTGAAAATTAATTTCGTCCTCGAAATTGTACATGTTCTTATACATTTGTCTATAACATGAGTGCGCTTTACTGACAGCCATATTGTCTTCTGGTAAACGGGTTTTACAAACATGATAATTTTTGTTTTTCGCTATAACACTTTCACAATGATTCAAATCATATTTGATATGAAAAAAGGAGACAACATCCCATATCCACCCTTTGAGCCTTTTTAGATTTGAAAGATTTTCATTTCTATTGGCGCGTACTAATTGTTGCTTTCCTTGTGGACAATCACTCCGTCGATGACCATTCAATTTGCAAAAGGAACACCGAACTCTTCTTTTACTTTCGATTTTTCTCTGTTGCTTTGTAGTAGTACTGAATGATTTATCACACGTGTCACTTTTTCTGTTGTTCTTTTCTCTGTTAATATCATACGAGGAAGGTTTAGCATTATTACGAACCACAGAATAATGTTTTTGACACATTTGTTGCCATAAAATTTCTTCGATTAATGAAGACACTGATGTTGGACGTTTCACTGCAACTTTGTATGCAATATCAGGATTCGGATATCCGTGCAACACATGTTCAACAGTAAGCTGACAATGTAATTCCAAAGAAATTCCCGGGAAGCCTTTCCGAACCATCATTTCTACCCTGCACACGTATTCCTGAACGTTCTGATTGTTTTCCACTTTAACGTTATTAAGTCCGAGTCTATACATATCAGATGTTTTAAGGTCCCCAAACCGTCTTTTCATTGCCGAAAATAACATTGATATGTCCATTCTAGTCTCGTTTGGTAAGCAAGATATATACTCCAAGGCTTTACCGCGCATTGAAATGATAAAATAGTACAACATATCCTCTGGGCCCAGCAATAACGATTTGCTATCATTGAAAATTGCATCCAAAATGCTTCGGCGTTTAAAATAAAACCGATTACAAAATATATAATTTACTCATCATTCGGCATCATATAAGTACAAATATAAAACATCAGTTAACCAAGGTTTTCGCATCTAACAGCTAGTACTTATCTCTAATAGTAAGCCCTGTGTCCCATGCCAAACTATTGTTTTTGCAACGTTTGTTATTCTATCTCGGAAGTCAACGTCACACGTAAAAGTCTGGGAATTTACGTTAGTCTTTGATGCGCTTACGCTTCTCAAAATCCCCGCGCACAACAAGGAATGATAATGTCATGATCAATTAAATTATAAGAAAATATATAAAGTAACATTCAATCAGAACCAGGAAATGGGTAAAAAAGGTAAAACTAGACAGGTTTAAAGAATTAATACATAATTGGTCCATTCATGTTCTCACACAACATTCATATCTTCAAGATGTAAAACATCAATGAAAGCGTTGTTCCATTTGCTTAATCTTATCCCCGGATCTTATCATGCATTATTAGGGATTTTGTCCCATGTACGTTTACTCCATATCCCTTTATTTATTCAAAACAATTGCATCACCATAGATTTTTGATTTCTGTCATATTTTTTTTCAGAAGCAATGTATATTGTAACAAATTCACATGGAATAATATATTATTAGTCTGATTTCAACTGTATACATTACCTCAAGTACTAACCACCGTCGCGATCTGGTCGTTTTTTTTAATCTTGTCTACCACTTACAATTATTAAGAAATTGTTCGCAGCCATACTATGTCTCGATTTCCGATGGCGACAAACACTACAATCCTAGCCTAAAATAGGAAAGTCTCGTGATTCGGGAGTGAAACTTGAATGTGTATGATTTTATCTGCTTGCGTTATCCTCTTTAAGAAACACTCAAGAGTCTCCTTATATCGCTCACTCGTTACCTTTTAGATTAAACGATAGACTCTTTTAAGTCGTTGCTATTTCGCGGGTCTCAAATGTCAGGATTTCTTTCAAAATTGTTTGGTTTTGTTTGGTTTTGTTACCGTCGGATGAAATATTAGCGATTTCTCATCATTTGATGTATAACGACTCATATTTCGCAGTATGCAATTTTCGCGACTTAAGGATGATCGCGAATAAAGTGAAAGTTTAATCCTCGCCAAAATACTAACTTATACGGTCATATGCTACCTCGTAATAACCATAAATGACCATATCACCTTAGCTTCATTGAAGATCCTCCAAGGACTAATGTTAACAACAATATTTTCAATTTTTTCTGTAAAGGCCTCTCATTAATAGTTTGTCAGTCTTGATGCCCATATTCAAGGCAATTTATTTCAATACGCTGCATGATCAATCCACCAAAAAGTGACCTATAGGATTAAAGAGAAGACAGAATATTTCAAAGATTTAATTATCTCACCTTTTTTCTGTCCTTATCTGATTTTGCATTTTGTTTGGTTTAGAGATAATTTGCTCTCTTTAGGTTTTAAAAAATCTTTTGTCAGTTGTTTTTCCAGCTATTTTGATTTTATTCGAGCTGGAGCGACAGAAGTTGGTCATTTGCTGCGGTACTGGTATTCTAGTATTTTTGTTCAAAATCATACGCTGATGTATCTGCGACTGTCTTCCATAATGCGAACATCCTGTAAACAACTCTTAATTGATAATACCATACAGAAATATCAGACTAACGGAATTTAAGGGTGAACGGGGTAAACACCGAGGGAAAATGGGTGGAAGAAAAGAGACAGTGGCTAGAAATAGGATAAAGGGGTGGAACAGAGGGGTAAAGGAACAAAAAAGGGAGAAAGGAGAAATAAAATGAAAACGAGACCGGGAGAAAAGGGCGGGAGAAAGATGCCAGGGAGAAAGTTCTGTTACAGATGATTGTAAAAAAAATATAAATGTGGATGATTTTTCGATAAAAATTTGTTTGATAATAGACCTTAAAATATCCCCACTAAAGTCGCTGAAGCATAAAAAAAACAGGTAGGCTAAAGTCACTAAATTGTACAAGAATTGGGTAATTATCATCAAAAAATAATTTGATACAACACTTAAGTTATAAGTTGCGTAGTTGTTGAGAAATGGTTTTAAAAGTTTTAACACAAAAAGTAACAAAATTCATTCAAGCATAAAAATATAGGTCTAGCCACTTACTGCAAATAACCTCTGACTTTACCCTTATTTCTCTTGTCATTGTGAAAGGTATTTACCTGTTTTCATAGGTAAACTATTTATTCACACTTCCCATTGTTACAACAACTTTCATTCATGCCTGAAGAGTTTCATCCTCTAGGAAAAATCTATCAAACTGATTAAATGACTTCAAAGGGATTCAAATGATGAGTAAAAGTGGGGATTGTATCAAACCTTTTTGGGATGAATATTTTATTTTCAAAATATACATATAACTAATAGTTGTAGATTATAGAACTGGATATTTCATTATTTGTCTTATCATTTTTAAAAACTAATTGTAATTTGGAAATTAAAACTACGATTTTTTTCTTTTTCTTAATTCTGAAATTTGATAATCAATGTATCAGGGAGCTTTTTTGGTAAAAAAAAAAAGGGGGGGGGACAGAGGCCCAGAATCAAATATTTGGCCAGTAGCATTAAATTTTATGTAAAGCCAAAGCTATGTTTTATTCAGTGGATACTGTATCCATTTGTTTGGGACTTTACTCTTTTCCCTTCACCCGATATGTATGTCACTAACTTCATATATTAGTGATAACCAACCAGATTCAGAAATAAATGCAGTGTCCAAAAGCTCATTGGCCTTTAATGTTTGCCTCGGCTACTTGTATATTTTACCCGGCAGTCCCCCATGGAACTTGACAGAAGAACTTTGTGACTGCAAAGTCAAATTTATCTTCGATTATTAAATAGCCTCAGTAGAAAAAAAATTGCAATGGTTTCTAAGAATAAGTTAGCTAAATATAATTCAGTTTGCATATATCTTCATAAATTAATGAATAAATTTTGAAAAAAAGGTTTGATACCACCCCAACTAACACTCATTGGTTATGTCAAGTTTTCTTTCTGTATCAATCAAGGTAATCACTTTGAAGTCATTTAATCAGTTTGATAGATTTTTCCTAGAGGGTGAAACTCTTCAGACATGAATGAAAGTTGTTGTAACAATGGGAAGTGTGAATAAATAGTTTACCTATGAAAACAGGTAAATACCTTCAACAATGACAAGAAAAATAAGGGTAAAGTCAGAGGTTATCCACAGTAATTGTCAGTGATTTGCATAATACTGATCAAGGTGATTAATTTGATGAAACATCATTTTCTTATAATGTGTGGTTTTTTGAGAAATGGAATTAAAAGCAAAATATAAGCGAAGTCATTCAACGTAAAATGTAGGTCATGGACACCTAATTGTAAATGAAAGGGTATTTCTTATAATGATGCTACAATACATATTAGTTAAGAATAACACTTAAACGCTACACCGAAGCGTAAATTATGGGACAGAGCCAATTAATTGTCAATTATTAGCATGAAATGTCGGTAAAAATTTAGACTTCCTTGTGACTATGTACTATTATCAAAGATCTATTTACCCTATTGTCATTGTTCTTCCTCATTTTTGTGAAATGTACTAAAACGCAAAAATCAACCGGACCAACGCGCGTTCAGAGTGATTGAATGACGGACAAGGGTAACACTATATGCCACTTCAACATTCATGGGCCGGGCAACAAAAATTGAAATTAAGTTTCCATCAAAAGCCTCCATGTAAAATGTGGCAATGAAATATACTGTCAAACACCAACTGCATAAACTAAATATCATTAACCTTTCAATTACGGGTATTGAGAACATGGTATAATTCAACTAATTTAGCAAAGTCATACAGCCACGAAATGAAGTTGAAGTCAAAATCTAAATCTATATGGTAGGTAGTAATGTACCACTAGTCCAAGTAATTAGATATCATCGACTGATTACTGGTAATTATTTAGAAACTGACCTAATAAACATAAACAAAATGTTGATGTCAATATTAAAAACAATATTACATACAGGCATTTATTGTCCAAAACAAACCTTCATACCACTTGCAGTTGCTGAGTAGGAAAAAATGTGTGGTCACTAAAAGGTACAAGATGAAAGCCATATGACAGATAGTTGTCATATACTACCAAGAGTGACCTACATACTTCATCTCAATGTTTCACCACTTGCAGTTTCTGGGGAAATTGACGTAATAAAAAAACAAGAATTATGAGAGAATAGTTCATATCACTAACCCTAAGATTGATAATAGTAAAATTTGGACAGAGTGCAAACCTAAAATTACCTTCGGTTAAAATCAGTGGACCGGGAAAAAACTTGAAGTTTGTCTTTAGCTTACAGTGATAGTCTCGCATTATATAATTAGATCAATGCAACATTGTGAATAAGTGAGTTTGTATCGATCATCTGTAAATGCCTCTCAGCAACAAAACAGCTCCAAATGATGTCTTTCTATTAATAAAACCATCATGGTCATGCCTTGATGAAATGAATAATTAAAAAAAACTTCCACACATAAGTTCTATGAAGTTTGGTTGAATTAGCTTTAGTTGGAAGGATTCTCAAGTTCCTATAATAAACTATATTCTACTCTGACGATCATGTTTTTTTCTCGGATTCAAATGAAATGAGCAATCTGTGTAACGGACCTTACATGCATCGAGCATGCATCATGCATGTACAGTTTCTTAAAGTAGCTTGAATAATGAAAACTAAGTTTTTCTCAGAGTCCAATGATACACTATTTTTTACTTCACGATGGCAGCATCAATAAATGGGCAATTTTTGTAAAGGGTCCTATATGAAACTATGTTCTGCGCTTTCATAATTTTTTTTTTAGTCGGAATTTAATTGAGTGCTTTCCATGGAACTGAAATACATCATTCCTATTAAGTCTGGTTGATTTTTCTAAAGTGGATAATGATAGGATTCCATAATAGTGTCCAATTTTTTTTCCTGCTGGTAGCCATGTTTTCTCCCATTCAGTGCAAAATTAGTATCTTGAGAAAAAAAAAGTTTGCGTTAAGAACCATACTGAATTAGACCAGAAAAGCACTAAAACTACGTATACAAGAGGTTCTCAAGACCCTGTAACGCTCACCTAGACCATGACTTACATGGGTTAAAGGCAATTGAAAAGGGTCCAATGTTAAACTATGTACACTGTTGGATATCACCTTGGGTTAGACGAAGACATACCAAACGCAAATTTGAAGGCGCCACCAGAGAACTTTTGTGATCAAATTTAGCTCCGATTAGATTAGTGCTTTAAGAGACCTAATTCTTTTAATGAAATCCACTATAAACTGTCTTAATGTTGGCAACCATATTGGATGAGGTATGGCCTCCTGGATACCTTTATTGGAAGGTACTATCAAAGTACCATTGTGTTCTAATTGAACAACTTGTTTCAGAAAGCATCTTTGAATGTGTTTGAATATGTTATCCATTTCTACCCTTTTCAGACCACCTTTCAAAAATTAATTTCGGAAGAGGTTTCCCCTATAATCAAGGAAAAAATTATGTCCGAAATCAAAACATTACAAGCCCCTTTCAAAAACATTTGGGCTGGGGTTCTCCTTATTCATTTTTTTCTAAAATTTCTGTTTTCATGTTTGTTTCCATGGCAACCGAAAGCTCCATCATCCATTACAACCCATAACAGAGCACCGTTAAAAAATAGGCAAGGGTTCCCCTTCTAATCAAGGGAAACATTCAGAGTCCCGCTTTTAAAAAAAATTGGGGAGGGGTTCCCCTTGCAATCTAGTTTATACACATTCCTGAAATAAAAAAATATCTAGTAGAATACTTTTGTAATCTCACTTGGCGTCCGTCGTCCGTCCGTCGTCCGTCCGTCGTTAGATCACTTTAAAAAATCTTCTCCTCTGAAACCACTGGGTCAAATGAAACCAAACTTTAACTGAATCATCACTAGGGTATCTAGTTTCAATTTTGTCAAACAACATGGCTGCCGTTACTAAAAATAGAACGTAGGGGTAAATTACAGTTTTTGGCAAATAACTCAAAAACCGTTACAAATATCAAAAATCTGACATAGATAAAAATTATCAGCATGAGAAGATCTACCCTTGCTGAAATTTTGAAGAAAATCTGATGACCCGTCTAAGAGTTATTGCCCTTTTTCCGAAAATATTTTCAAAATTTTGATGTTTTTTTATTTTTTATTAAAAAAAAACTATAACAGATAGAGGTTAAGTTTAAATTGCAAAAAAATGTTCAGCATGTTTTGATCTACCCACATGGATATTTTGAAGAAAATCCAAGTACCTATATATGAGTTGTGGTCCTTTATTGGTCAAATTTTTTTTTACTTTTTGTCCTATATTTCAAAACCGCTTTGAGATAGAGGTCAAGTTTAAATTGCAAAAATATTCAGCATGTTAAGGGCTATATTTTATTGAACACATTCAAGTTTTCCGACCGCTTCCAAGATGAACTTAGTTCCCAGCGGGGAACTTAGTTTACCATTTG
This sequence comes from Modiolus philippinarum, assembly GCA_002080025.1. Lineage (NCBI taxonomy): Eukaryota > Metazoa > Mollusca > Bivalvia > Mytilida > Modiolidae > Modiolus > Modiolus philippinarum. The sequence goes on from MJUU01070264.1 coordinate 111,722, forward strand.
ACCTAATGGGAAAATTCATATAAAGAACTTCTTCTTGAGAACCACTGAATAGATTTGAACCAAACTGGGCATGAATGATGCTTATGAGATGCTGACAACATGTTGTTACTTTGGTGCTGATGTGTCATCGGACATGCCGCCAGCAATGATCTTAATTTTAACATTGGACCCTATGGGAAAATGCATACAAAGAACTTCTACTTTAGAACCACTGAATGGATTTGAACCAAACTTGGCATGAATGATGTTTATGAGGTGCTGACCAAGTGGTATTACTTTGGTGCCAATCTGTCATCTTACATGACCGACAGCATTGGACCCTATGGGAAATGCACACAAAGATCTTCTAGAGAACTGCTAAATGGATTTAAATCAAACATGACATGAATGATGCCTGTCAGGTGCTGACCAAGTGTCATCAGCTGTGAACTTAATTTAACAAAAGATCTTCTTCTAGAGAGCTGCTTAATAGATTTAATCCAAACTTTGTTTATGAGAAGCTGACCAAGTGTTGTTACATCAGTTCTGATCCATCATCCAACATGGCTGCCAGCAATGAATTGGACCCTAAGGGGAAATGCATACAAAGATATCATGGAAAACCATTGAATTCAATTTAAACAATGCATAAATGAAACTTGTGAAATTTTGACCAAGCTTGTTACTTTGGTGCTGATCCGTCTTCCGACATGGCCACCAGTAGCAAAACTTAGCTTAACATTGGACCCAGTTGGAAATGCATAAAAAGATCTTCTTCTCTGAAACTGCTTGAACAATTTCAATAGAATTTTGATATGATAGTCATTATGTGACCCTCTTCAAAGTTTTATGTTAAATAGCTGCCAGCAGGGGACGTAGATTAACATAGGCCCCTTAAGTTTGGAAACTGCAGTCAAAAATCTTCTCTGAAACTGCTTGAACAATTTTAATTAAATTTTATAAAAAGTTTCTGATTTTTATGTACATACACCACCAAAGATGGACCATCAATTGGGAATTATAGTGCTGCAGCACCCAGGTGAGCGATACAGGCTCTTGAGAGCCTCTTGTTTTTCTAAAATTTCATATTTATGGTCTGGTTTTCATGTCAACTGAGAACACCACCATCAATGACAACCCATATCAGACCACTATTCAAGTAAAAATTTGGACATGGGTTCCCCTTAAAATCCACAGTGTCCGATGTTAAAACTGTTTTTCTTGGCTGAGGTACAACCCTTTCGGATACCTTTTTGGATGGGACCATCAAAGGACCATTGTGGCTAAATTTGATATTAGTTGGACTAGAAATTTGTGAGAAGAAAAACTTTGAATGCATTTTTTCTAGGGTTCCCCGCTGGCAGCCATCTCGGGAGAGGTACGGACCTGTCGAATACCTTTTTTGAAATGGATCATCTAAGCACCATTGTGGCTAAGTTTGGTTATAATTCGACTAGCAGTTTCTTTGAATGTGTTTTCCATAGGGTTCAATATTGAAACTGTCATCCTGCTGGCGGCCATCTTGGATGACTGTTTCTGATAAGACAATCTAAGGTTTTAATTCGACTAGCAGTTTCTGAGAAGATCTTTGAATGTCTCTTCTATAGGGTCCAATGTTAAAACTGTGTTCCCGCTGGTGGCCATCTTGTATGAGGTAGAGACCTGTCAGATAATTGTTTTTGATGGGACCATCTAAGGACCACTGTGGCTAAATTTGGTTTTTATCGGACTAGTCGTTTCTGAAATCTTTGAATGTATTTTCAATAGGGCCCAATGTTAAAACTATGTTCCCCGATGGTGGCCATCTTTGATGAGGTACAGACCTGCCGGTTACTTTTTGGGAAGGGACCGTCTAAGGAGCACTGTGACTAAATTTGATTCTTAATTGACTAGTAGTTTCTCAGGAGATTTTTGAATGTCCTTTCCATAGAGTCCAATGGCTAAACTATGTTCCATGCTGGTAGCCATCTTGGATGAGAAACGGACCTGCCGGTACTTTTTATAAAAGTACCATATAATTTATATATAAGGATCATGGTGTTTAAGTATGGTTCTAATTGGACCGGTAGTTTGTGAGAAGATCTTTGAAATTCTTTTCCATAGGGCCAATACTTGTTCCCACTTTCATCAATCTCGGATGAGGTACAGATCTGCCGAATACCTTTTTTGATAGGACCATCTAGGAGCACTGTGGCTAAATTTGGTTTAATTGAACTGGTAGTTTTTGAGATCTTTGAATGTTTTTTTTCTTTAATAGGGTCCAATGTTAAAACTTTGTTCCCCGCTGGCGGCCATCTTGGATAAGGTGTGGACCTATTGGATACCTTTTTTGGAAAGGACCATTTTTTACTAAGTTTGGTTATAATTGGACTAATAGTTTCTGAGATCTTTGAATGTCTTTTCCATAGGGTCAAATGTTAAAACTATGTTCCACGCTGGTGGCCATTTTGGATGAGGTACGGATACAATTTTTAAATCGGACCACCCAAAGACTATTGTGACCAAGTTTGGTACTAATTGTCCCAGTTGTTTCAGAGAAGATATTCGAATAAAAAGTTTACGACGGACGGACGAACGATGGACGCCAAGTGATGGGAAAGGCATAGCCAGATGAGCAAAAAAGATTTTTTGTTCACCATTTTCGTTCGATTTGGAGGCCGCATTCTTCAACAATAGCAATTCCAAAGGAAGCCCATTTTACACCTTTTCTAGTTGGCCTTTACTTCGTATGGAGGAAAGTTTACAAGTACATATATATCAAAAACAAAAACAGCTAGCACAGTCATTTCGTTTCACCCTCAAAAATACAGACGCTGTACTTACCCTTATTAATCTAATATTCAAATATTATTTACATGGAATCCAACCCAGTGCGTTTGAAATTAAAAACTAGAGAATGTGTCTGTAAGACACGGATGCCCCGCCAAAAGATTTATCGCAAAGGATTACCTCATATTTAAATGTAGGTCAAAGCCACATTAATTGTCATTAATTTGAGCAGTATTCATCGGGGCAATTACTTTGATGAAATATCATTGTCCTATAATGTGTAGTTGTTGAGAAATGGACTTTAACGCAAAACTTAACCAAAGTCACTGATTCATAAAATATAGGTCAAAGCCCCCTAATTGTCAATGTTTTGGGTACTACACATCAAGGCAATTTATTTGATGAAATAACCTTTTCCTATAATGTGTAGTTATTGAGAAATGGACTTAAACATAAAACTGAACCAGAGTCACTCAAGCATGAAATATAGGTCAAAGAGTCAAACTACCAAGTAAACTATGCAGTACTTATAGTTTTCATAACGAGAAAGAATTGTATATCGATGGATATCAACTAGAGTTATGTAATTTCAAAATATAATAAACGAGCCTTTGGCGAGTTTATTATATTTGAAATTACATAAAGAGAGTTGATATCCAGCGATATACAATTCTATCGAGTTGTTAAAACTATTTCTCTTATGATTTTCATAATATTTAGAGCTGAACTGCTGCTTTTTTAAACAAACAACCACACCGTTGCTTTGTAACGTTAATCACTGCAAACGAGATTTTTTTTTAACAAACAACTACACCGTTGCTAGGTAACGTTAATCACGGCAAACGAGATTTTTTTTTTTTTTTTTTTTTCCAAACAACCACACCGTTGCTAGGTAACGTTAATCCAATAGAAACGTCTAAATGTGTTATGTCTAATGTGTTATTACTTGGGGCTCGACCAATGAAATTCCTGCAATAGCGATTCAACAATTCATATCTAACCCCAGCTTCAAAGTCTCGTTGTGTACCATAAATCACTATCCGTGCAAGGAATAGATAATAATCGTGCATCATAAGAGAATATCAAATATCTACCTACTGACCTATTATCATTTTTCTACCTCTTACTTTCTGAGAAATGGACTTTTTAGCAAAACTTAACCGGACGTACGGACGGAAGGACTGACAAGGGTAACACTATATACCCCTTCCACTTTCGTGGGCGGACATAAAAAGATAACAGTTACACCCAATTCTGCTTCATATCTAGATTTTTATACATAGATAGAAAAGGACACTTTAAATCTACGTATATGACAAACATGTTGATTTTGACTTCCCAAATGTAAACTTTCTCTTTCTCAGCAGCAACATTTCTATCTCCCCAGGGTACGATGTGTACATTTCACAACCGATTCGTTTCTGTAGAGCTTGTAGTTCATATAGTGACCTTGTGAAAAGAGTAGAAATTGCTAAGTCAGGGATATGTTTCAGCCTTTATCGCTTACGTGCCTTCAGAAATTCTATGAGGTTCACCGGGAAATCAAAGATAAATATGAAAGTTCGGCTTTATAAATGAGAACGGACATTTTTAGCTAGATTAACATCTTCTCTGATTTGACTTGAGAATTTTATCTTGAGTGTTATGGAAATTTTCTGTTTTTATCAAAATTCTAACCAGTTAAATATACCGAGGCTTCATTTCGTGTATGGCACTCGGTCGATGTCCTTGGTACTGCATTTTGCTTCCTATTTCGATATTTTTGAAAATCTGCATGACATTTCAATTACTGGTCTTTTACCATACATGAATGTCCCCCTAGGTATTCATCACATACACATAAAGCTATACTCTTTACCCCATTCAAAATTACATTCATTTTATAAAATCTGTTTAAACTTTTCCGTGACAGAGCCATCATCACATGAATACAAATTAACTGCAATTGTCCTAGATATTGCTGATCACATACTAGTACGATTTAAACCTGTTAGCACATCTGGTAATGAACAAGAACGTCGTTCATTCTTAAAACTCAAATTTACAAACAAAGGCTTAGATGCCATCAATCTTGGCAATATTCTTCATAATAAACATGTTACCGCCAAGATACCACCTACTTTAAAGACCAAACAGTTCCTCTTATATCTTATACATAATACAAAACCAATTGCAACTAACATCTTCAATCACAAACGGGTATTGCGGGATGTCCAAATTGATGACTTCAAATCAAAACCACCTGATTGTTTTTGTCTCTCTTCCCCATTTATGTACGCTCCTGCTGGTCACGTTATTACAGGGGACCTCAATATCGTAAGCAATGAGAAACTACGTGATCTCTTCACAAAAGGTCCAAAATATCGTGAACCCAACCCATCAATTGGAAACATAACATTTCTTTGCTTGTTTTTTACCATGTATTTGTAGAGACTTTGTCTCATGTGCATTTACTCCATATCCTTTTATTCACCATTTAAAATATTGATGGACGCAGTTGAGGTATACGCCAAACAATGGGCTAAGAGAGAGAAGGAAAAGGTTGAAACGCTGTCCGACTGGATCAGGTCCATAAAGTCATTGATTGTAGCTCGAATGAGGCGCCTTAAAACAACTATGAGCCCGAATTCAAAAAGCATATTCGATGATCCCGAGGTAGAAAAAACATTGTCCTTCCTCTATGACAATTATGTCATCGTACCGGCTGACAAGGCCCAAAACAACATCACATTTATCTGCAAAAGACACTACATTGACTGCTTAATGAAGGAGATGGGCATTGACAATTCATTTGGCAACCCCACATACAAACTCTCCACCATACCAAGGGAGGACATACTAAACAATCACAAATCAGTATTGTCTTCCTTTGGTATCAGTTTGAGTGAAGAGAACAACAACCTGCCTTGTATCTACTGGGTACCAAAATTACATAAATGCCCTTACAAAAAGAGATACATTGCTGGGTGTGCCAGATGCAAAACAAAACCCCTTTCTACGCTCCTAACTTCTTTACTTACTGCAGTCAAAGATGGCCTCAAGATATATAGTGATAAAGTATACTCAACAAATGGAGTGAATGTGGATTCTCAAAAACTCAAAAAACTTATTAGAATATCTATCTTCAATTGAACTCAACCACTGCAACAGTGTCAAAACATTTGATTTTTCTACTCTCTATACTACTCTTCCACACGATAAACTAAAGTCAGTCCTCCGGGATTTAATACATCAGTCTTTCTGTACTAAAAAGGGTGAAAGAAGATATTCATATTTAGTGATAGGTGAAGATGGGGCATATTTTGTTAAACATCACAATGATTCACGCAAAAAGTATACAGAGGAGGATGTCATTGCAATGCTGGAATTCTTGATTGATAACATATTTGTGGAATTTGGAGGACAAGTTTTCCAGCAGACAATAGGGATACCTATGGGGACTAATTGTGTGCCACTTTTAGCAGATTTGTTTCTTTATTCGTATGAAGCCAAGTTCATACAAGGGCTAGTTCAGAAAAATAGTAATGGTGGATTACATGATACCCTTCCACGTTTCACAAAATTTGTAAGTAAAAAGGGGCATAATACCATGACAATGTGTACCAATGAACCCAATATTATACTTGGCCTGTGTTTTGTGGTAAACAATTTACATACCAAGTTTGAAGACAGTATGTTATTTCATTCACAATTTATGAGTACGAAACCCTAAAATTTGCAAAATTTCAAAGTTTCAAGGGGCATAACTCCGCACTTTTAGCAGATTTGTTTCTTTATTCGTATGAAGCCAAGTTCATACAAGGGCTAGTTCAGAAAAATAGTAATGGTGGATTACATGATACCCCGCCACGTTTCACAAAATTTGTAAGTAAAAAGGGGCATAATTCCAGGACAATGTGTACCAATGAACCCAATATTATACTTGTGGTAAACAATTTACATACCAAGTTTGAAGACAGTATGTTATTTCATTCACAATTTATGAGTACGAAACCCTAAAATTTGCAAAATTTCAAAGTTTCAAGGGGCATAACTCTAGAACCCCTACGACCTCTGAACCAAAAATCGAACTTGACCTGAGTCTTGTGGTAAACAACTTACAAACCAAGTTTGAAGACCTTGCGTTATTTCGCTCACAAGTTATCAGTCGGAAACCCTAAAATTCGCAAAATTTAAAAGTTTCAAGGGGCATAACTCCAGAACCCCTTGGACCTCTGAACCCGAAATCGAGCTTGACCTGAGTTTTGTGGTAAGCAACTTGAATACTAAGATTGAAGATCTTGTGATATTTCGTTCACAAGTTATCAGTCGGAAACCTTCGGGGGACGGACGGACGGACAGACAGACAGACGGACGGACGGACGGACGGACGGACAGACGGATGGACCGACACACGACTGAAATTTGTAAGTAAAAAGGGGCATAATTCCAGGACAACGTATACCAATGAACCCAAAATTATACTTGGCCTGTGTTTTGTGGTAAACAATTTACATGCCAAGTTTGAAGACAGTATGTTATTTCATTCACAATTTATGAGTACGAAACCCTAAAATTTGCAAAATTTCAAAGTTTCAAGGGGCATAACTCCAGAACCCCTTGGACCTCTGAACCCAAAATCAAACTTGTCCTGAGTCTTGTGATAAACAACTTACATACCAAGTTTGAAGACCTTGCGTTATTTCGCTCACAAGTTATCAGTCGGAAACCCTAAAATTCGCAAAATTTCAAAGTTTCAAGGGGCATAACTCCAGAACCCCTTGGACCTCTGAACCCAAAATCGAACATGACCTGAGTGTTGTAGTAAACAAATCACATACCAAGTTTGAAGACCTTGTGTTATTTCCTTCACAAGTTATCAGTCGGAAGCCCTAAAATTCGCAAAATTTAAAAGTTTCAAGGGACATAACTCCAGAACCCCTTGGACCTCTGAACCCAAAATCGAACTTGACCTGAGTGTTGTAGTAAACAAGTTACATACCAAGTTTGAAGACCTTGTGTTATTTCCTTCACAAGTTATCAGTCGGAAACCCTAAAATTCGCAAAATTTCAAAGTTTCAAGGGCCTAACTCCAGAACCCCTTGGACCTCTGAACCCAAAATCGATCTTGACCTGAGTTTTGTGGTAAACAACTTGCATACCAAGTTTGAAGATCTTGTGATATTTCGTTCACAAGTTATCAGTCGGAAACCTTTGGGGGACGGACGAACGGACAGACGGACGGACAGACAGACGGACGGACGGACACATGACTGAGGGTATCACATAATACCACGCCACCTCGTGTGGCGGGGTATAAAAAAGACAATAAGCTAGCCAAATCCTTTAATTTCAGTTTCCGTTATATAGATGATGTTCTTTCATTGAACAATCCTTAATTTAAGGATAACCTTCATCTTATATACCCAAATGAACTCGAATATTAAAGAGACCACTGATACACCATTATCAGCATCATACCTGACACTATGAACAGAAAAAAGTACCGTCCATACCAGGAACAGTGATTTTTTTCACTGTCATTCACTGTTCTCTGCTGTGGTAGTACTGTGAAATATCTATTAAGTACTGTCAAGAACTGTGCCAATCGGGGACAGTCATTAACAGTTATACCCAAGTACTGTGATCAACTGTCCATTACTGTAACGGTAACACACAGTAAATGACAGTCTTTACGACTACTGTCATGCACTGTCCCGGATTGTTACAGTTTATGTCAGTTATTGACAGTATTTGGTGTTACTGACATGCACTGTCCTTGATTGTAACAGTGCATGACAGTTAGCCACAGTATTTGAAATAACTGTGTTGCACTGTGGCGGATTGTGACAGTGCAACTCAGTTAATAACAGTGATTTTTTACCGTATATGTACAAGTTAATTCCTTTTATCTATAATTATCTAAAATTTTCAAAATCAATCTATTTTTATAGATAAATTGTAATAGTGTTCATGGATATTTATTTATTTATTTATTTAATGCATTTAAAAAATAAACTATTTTTATCTTTAGATTAACTCAGTTGCCAATATTTATTTTGCAAAATGTTTGTTTGTTTTTTTAATTTCCAGCCGCAAATTGCAGATACATAGAACGGTAACATAGCCATTATATACGAAACTTCATGACATTTAAAATTTCCGGTGATGGTCTCAGAAATATCTGCATTCAACGTTATTTACTCATTCAAAAGGAAAGTTTCG
>MJUU01070265.1:2403-17617 GCA_002080025.1 Modiolus philippinarum
ATATTCAACAGATTGGACATTTTCTCATGAGTACACTGAAAGAAACTCCATCAAAATCCGATAAATAATAGATATTCTACAGCCCAATATACGAAAACACCCAATTTGGCCCTTTTTGGCCCTTTTCTTAAAAATGGGAAGGACCAGTATACCCAATACCAATCCCAGCCTTCCTTTTGTGCCAAGGAACATTGTGTTAAAATTACATAATGATTGCTAGAACCTAAGTTATCCCACGGTAAGGAAGTGTCCACAGACGCCGATGCCGACGACGCCGCCAGTATCATACCAATATACGACCTCAAAATTTTTTGCGGTCGTATAAAAAGTCTGTGCAATGCATTCGTAGAGACTTTGCCTCATGTGCATTTATTCCATATCCTTTCATTTCTTATTGAAAACAACTATTTTACCAGAATTTTCTAAGTTGAAGACCATTAGCTCAATCACGAAATCAGTGAACTGGAACACAAGTAAAACTTTATCTTTAACAAATCGTGGCGGACTCACACATCAATATTGATCGAGATAATTTTAGTCAGCATAACAAAATTCCGAAGTTACTGTGAATTTAATTTCTGCATATGGCTTTTCGAACTTATGTCTCTTCAGTGCAGATCAAATCAAGACATTTGGAGATCAATTTACTGTTTTATTTTAATTGGACACCCATCATCCATGTCTACCATCATAATTTTCAAATGGGATATTCCAGACTTATTGAACTTAATCAAAGTTCATAAATTATATATTTTTTTCAAATTTTCTTATGTCTGATTTTTTTATTTTAATTGGACACCCATCATCCATGTCTACCATCATAATTTTCAAATGGGATATTCCAGACTTATTGAACTTAATCAAAGTTCATAAATTATATATTTTTTTCAAATTTTCTTATGTCTGAAATTCAATTAGTATACTTAATTGAACTATCAATTGTGACTGCATCTGCATACGTCTTTTTTCTAAGTTCTTCATTTTCAACTCTCTTCAGAAAGCACTTTTTTTACATTTTGAAAATTTTCTCCACGTATTTAAGTCCAAGTTTTGTTAAAAAAGACTGAAGAAATATTTTTCAATCTGGACATCTTTTGATTTGGGGCGTTACAAAGGTTGGTTCTTAAATTATTAAAACACAAAATAAAACTTAATTTAAACAGGAATATTTGAAAACAGTACAGTTATGCTGTAAAAAGATTTTATACTATTTTTAAGGATACATATTCATTTGAATTTTAGGTTAAAAAATGTATTTAATTTTTATTTTAATCCCAACCCTGAACCTCATTTTTTTGTTTTATAAATGCCAGATTTTCATTTTCAACAGAAAAAAGATATCTCTTTAGCAATTACGAATTAATTACTCAAATAACAGATAAAATGTATAAAACTGAAATAAAAAATGTCAGATTGTCACAGGAAAGAACATGTCAGTTTTGTATTATCTGATTTATATGATATAGAGAAATTAGCTACTAATTCACATTAGAGAAAAAAGAAACCAAACATTTTAAAATTTATTTACAGATCGGCATAATGTAAAATGTACTACCATGTATTATATTTTGAAAACAAATTTTTACACCAAGAGCCCAGCCCAAGACCCCAAACCNGTATTTTTATTGTGTTTTTTTTTCTTGTGCAGTTCCTATTTACTTTGTGGCATGTGGCTATGTTTTTCGGCCATTGTAGGTGTTTCCTGTTATCTTTTTTATTCTATTTTTTTTTTATCATTTATTTTAGTTTATACATCAACCAAAGCATCCAGTCAAAATTTACCTCAAGCGAGAATTGCAAACTCATCTATGTCTACCGACCTATTCTGCTTCAATTCCAACATACCAAAACTTGATCCTATATACGGAGAAATAAAAAAAACAAGAGAAGATTAAGAGGAAAACCGAAAAACCCCCATGATATGTATTCAAGGCATCATTCTAGTCAATTAACCGTGGTCTCAAAATAAGCCTGACACATCAATACTCGAACAGGTGTATCATTTATTTCATTCCGACATTTATTTTTAAAGGTGAAAGAATTTAAAGTAATATTTATATTTTAAAAGAGCAATTTCTTAATGTGTTCTAAGCGCTGATTGGCTGAACTGGTGGTTTGACACCTGCAAGTGTCACTTAAGCCCCATTTACATGCACAGTTATACACTCATTGTGTATTTTTAACTGGGTATGAAAATTTGCACCGGTGTGCAATTACTGCATATAAAAGCAACTGCATACGTGTGTAAACTTAAAAAGGTTGTAAATTTGCATGTGGTCAGGGGCAAGTGTAAATGTATATTTGCACATATGTAAATTTACACGGTATGCATTTTGAGCATGTAAATGCAAACTTAAAAATGCACAGTGTGCAAAATACTGTTCCGGTCTATGAAATGAAACAAAAGGGTCTTGCAACTTGATTTGAATCATGAAATTGATGCACACACACTGAACTACGATTCATAAAAAAATCAGACTTCTCTGACAATTTTGTATGATTTTGCGTTTTTTGCTTATTATACTGGAAGTTGGCTCTGGTTGAAAAAATAAAAACAGATACAACTTTATGTTTTTCTATCGTTCTACAAATTCCCAAAATCAAACGAAAAGTTTTATTTTTGTACATGTTTTTCGGCCCTTTTTACCGCTTGTAATAAGCTTTTTAAATTAAAATACACACATCAGATTAAATGCATGTAAATGCATAGCAAATATACTTTCACATACTGGTGTACTTTTACACACGTGTAAATTTACATACTGGTGTAAATCTTGTGCATGTAAATGGGACTTGATTTCAATTAAGATTTTAAAATTAATGTTTCACCAGAGATCTCTATCTATTACAATAAAACAGGATATGTTAATATTTAAAATATCCCTCTACCCAAGAGAATAAATAAATAGAACTTAAATAAAATCAAAATTGATATTAGGCGTCGTCATTGAATTATGATCTAAAGTTGAATTGCATTGCATGTTTTCAAATCTTATAAATGATACATATGTACTTTAAAGTTTACATCATTGGTTTAATTAAACAAATGATGTCTCACTCCGTTCGTGATAATTTTGTGGTGACATTTTGTTTTCACAGAAATGATCAATTGCATCACATTTATCCGATTGCTACTGTACACGCAGTTCTCTATGTGTTACTCCCCCCCCCCCCAAAAAAAAAACAGGACCTAGACAGAATATCAACATTTACAATGAAAATAACTTTGCAAGCATTCATGTAGTCGTTGTCTCTTTGACACATTCCCCGTTATCCTTCTTTTTTCCATCTTAATAATTTAAATATAATATTAATTATGCGTATTTAATTTTGATTAAACAAAACGCCGGACTAACATAATTAGTATTCAATGCAATACACAAAATTGATTTGCTGCATATGCCAGTTGAATGCAATATCATGCAACTCTCTATCAAACTGATTACATAACCTCAGCAAATTTTCAAATGGTTTGATGTACTGAATGCTGGGATGTGACAAACCATCGAGTAAGGATAGATAGTTTGATAATTAGATGTCAGAAAAAAAATTTTCAGAGATTGTCAAAATATAATTAGTTCGGAATTTTTGTGCAACTCGAAAAAAAGTATCAAGTCAGGCAAGATACAAAAGTTTTCATGATACTTAGAGGATCTAGTCATCAATTTTAAGCAACTATCAAAAATAAATTCAAGATTCAAACTTTATATATAAGTGTCTAACCTAAAAACTGACAATGTAGCTCGGATGTATATCACAGTATGCTGCACTTCTTCCAATTAGATGAACATCTATAAAAAACAAAATCAAGATAAAAGTAGGATATTTTCATGCGGTCTAAATATTTCGTCGTTTAGCTTTACATGTTACATGTACTCCGTTACATGTAGACAGTGTAAAACATATTCTAGTTTATATATGAACCCCTGCATTTCAATTAACCGATAACATTCATATTATTTGACCATAGTAAAGAGGGGCTCTAGATGCCTTAAGATAAGTTATTATTGGAACAATGATATTATCAAGTTCAGAACCAAGAAACGAATTTGCTTGATATACCAGATCAAGCAAGATCACACCTCCACGGCAAACCCATGATTTCACTGTTTATACATGTATCTTCATTACACAACCCTCCACCAAAACCACCAGAAAGACCGATCTTACCAGCATGTTCCAGCTTTGTAGTAACCTTGATTTCTTGTTGTATTTTGATGATACATTTTTCATTTATGATATTATGCCTATGTAACTCATCAACATATGCAAGTATAGAATTTACAATGAGGGAATATGGAGTAAATGAAAATGAGACAAAGTCTGTACAAATGTCATGGTAAAAATAAGCAATGGAATGACGCTTTTATTAGTGTTCTTTATTTTAAAGTCACCATGAGGCCTTCAACAATAAGCTTTACTCAAAACTCATAGTAAGTTAAAGGCGGTCCCTAGCACTGGTTTGAGCGGAATTCATTGTTAGATGTCGAGAAACGCTTCATCCATGTCTTTTTTTATCCGTTGATCAATGGATGCGGGATCGTCAACAAGTATAAACTAAACTGGCAAAGTGATCATACAATCGCTGTCATCCATCGCCCGACAAAAACACTAATAGAAGAAGACCACAATATTTAAACAACCACAGAAGTCAAAACATTATATTCATACCAAAGTAAAACATAAAAATAATTCTCTAAAAGCTCGCTTAACAAAGAGAGCTTGGTTTCAACATGCAGAAATTAAAGCAGTCGATTTTGAGTATCGCAAATGGCCATTTTGACTGGATTCACGTTAGCGCTGATAAAACTCAAACTGCGAACAGCTTTTGAACAGCTTTTGTTTTTCAATGTCATTTATTCTAGCAGAAAGTTCATATTAAATAAAATGGATATCTTTGCTGCATATGTCAATGCAATTACATGCAATAATATTACACAACTTTATTGGAATTTCCACATGGATTGCTTTACTAAATGGAACGATATGACATGCAGCTACAGAATAATGTTTTCCTAATCATAAGAGACATAAATTGTCGAAATGGCCATATGAAAAAACTAATTAACAGCAAAGTCGATATGTAGAGTAAGTGAGAACCGAACCGTCAATCTAAAAGCGAACAATCCAAGGACAATGGCAACACAAGAAACAAAAAAGGGGGGGCAGAAAAAAACAAAGACACAACATGGGTACAGCACAGAAAAGAAAAATGAAGACACTCACACACAAAGATGAACAACACGGACCCAATATAAAACCATGGGTGAGATCAGGTGCACCGGTAGAGTCAGCATCTCCTGCTTCTTATAAGACACCCGCCGTGTTGAACGTGTCAAATTCGGTAGAGGAAACAACAATTAAGCTTTAAAGGGAAAGATCTGTTGTCATGTGGGAAACAGATATCCCAAAGCGGTCCACAAGATGATGATGTCGACCGTAAAACTTCTGGAGGGATGACTTCAAGTTTTGGGTAACGTACCCTTGTTGAAGTAGCCTATTTGTGAGCAACCGGGCTCTATCAAGGAAGTCACTGTATCGAATACAGGCTCTTGAATAGCGAATGAGCTGGGAGATGTAAACTCCATATGCCGGCGCTTTTGGGATGTTGCTACAAAGAAAAGGGAAGTTTACTATTGGAAAGGTGAAGTCATCGCGTTTGTCGTACAGCTTAGTTTGAAGTCTCCCTCTATTGTCAATTTCAAGGTGAATGTCAAGGAACGAGGCTGATGTAGAAGTGTCTGTGGTATCCTTAATTTCGAGCTCTTTTGGATAGATCAAATGAAGAAAATCACCAAAGCGAGGGTTGTTTAGCGACAAAATATCATCTATATAACGGAAGCTTAAGTTAAAGGATTGTGCCAGTCTTTTATCTTTATTTTGAAGAAGCCCTTCGATGAATTCAGCTTCATAAGAGTGAAGAAACAGATCGGCTAGGAGAAGCGCGTAAGTCATTTATCACCAATTTGTGGTGCCTCTGCTGGTGTACTTTAAGCACCCGAGGGTATTCACTTGCCCAGTCCTCCAGTCCTGCGGTACTGGCCAGAAAAATCGACATTATCTCAAATTTTTAATTATCTAACTTTTAGAAAATATTGCTCAAAACCAATCTCTGTCCTTAGTTGAATTTTGGTTCATTAAGGCACTATTGGTTATTTGTTCTCTATCAAGTGATATTTTTTTTTCAAAATTAACATTATTTTTTAAGCCTCCTTCACAATTTTTTTTTCATCATTTTGCAGCCAAAATATTTTTTTCACATAAAAACGACTCCAAAATATTTTTAGAAAAAAACCATAGCCCCCCCCCCCCTTTTTCAAGTTAAATAGTCGTTCCCTTACGAAATATACAGATTGTCACTTAATACTGCATATAGCGTGGTGTTTCTCCACTTATGTCTACTATGTTGCCCAAGAAATCCGATAAGGTTAACTTAGATGTATTAAAACAAAATTAAATTCTTGCAAAATAAAAGGACAGATGATACTGGTGCAGTCTTTCTATCAAAAAACAACATAAACTGTCATGAAACGAAATATCAATTCCAGACCAAAGTCTGAAAATACCTCTACATTGGTATAAATAGGTTTTGACAAATTTAGTGAAGCAGCCTTATGCGTGGCTTTGACTGACCAAATTCCAAAAGTTGTGACGTTTGTTCTTTTAGAAACCTATATTTTTTATTTACCATGTGAGTGTTTTGTATGCTTTTTAAACTTTTACCTTGCTTCTTTTTTTGGACTACTTTTGAATTATGGCTTTCTATATTATTTTATTTTAATGCTGCTGTAAGAGGTTACTCCTTGAAACACGTGTACAGCATAACGAAATTTACTGTGTTTTATGTAACGTCGATATTTTTGTATTATAAAAGTACGCAGTGTGCAAAATTGACTACACAATGTTTGCGTCGATGATAGTATCTATAAACAATGATAAACGAATGCCTTTTAACGGATTGGCGAGTTTCTTTAACTCTTTGTCATATCAGATTTCATGGTAATTAAAAATCTACACATTCAATTCAAAATTTCTCTGTAGTAAGTTAGTGCTCTCAATATACTATGGACCTTTCGGGCAGATCATTAAATCAAGAAGGTTATTTGACGTAGGACTCATGTGGTTATGGTATTTTGATTGTAGCCTAATAGTAATCCGAACCCCGCATACAGAACATTAATTATTTTTTCTTGTATAAATTCTGTCATTCATAAGGCATCAGGGATATATAAAATCTATTATCCTTGTCTGACACGTATTTCCGCTGATAGTAGTGTCAATCAAATAGCCGATGTTGAAGATATGATTTTGATGACGAGCAGCATAAAAAGGACAATCATTACAAAAAACGAGATATAGGTCTCTTGTTGTCTAATTATCTTTTGAATATAGCATTAAGTCAATCTTGCTCATACGACAGGTTAATAGCAGGGAATATGAGGAAACATTCATACAAAATTTTGTATAAAAATTTACATAGTTATTTACCACGATGCAACAAAAAATGTTGCTGTATTTGAAAAAAAAATACTGTAAATAAATTTCATTTTTTTGGCAAAAATCAAGATCTGTAAAATTATGATAGCAGGTAAAAAAATACCAAAGATTTAAGAATGGACATGGCAAAAACGGCAACAGAGAAAAACACAGACAAAGCAAGGATGTGGGTAGGAAATAGATAGAAGGATAAGGTTGCAACAGGTAAGATACATAAAGTATATAGATAATAGTGTTGCACACAGCTCTTTATAATATGGATGATAATGTGTAGGTAAGGTGAGCTGCAAAGGTAGAATATATGAGTCCGAATGACAAAAGTGATAGAAATCATCTTTATAAACCTGTTAACATAGAAAAATCAAGCAAGGTCGACGGCTGGATTCAAATAAAGGTAACTATAAACCAACTTATTTTCGCGGATACTTTATTTTGCGTTTTGTCCCTCAAGGAGATCTTCGCGGCGACAAATTTTCGCGATTTTCAATTTCTGTTAATGCATTTACATTAGAAATATTCGCGATGAATTATTTTCGCGATATTTTTTCTCTCGCGAAGATCGCGAAAATTAGTTGGTTTGAAGGAGGAAAAATACATAAACACAAATGAACAAGAAAGTCTCAAAACTAAATCACTAATATTATGAATCTCCAAGCCCTCACAAAAACTGGAGGTATCAATTGGTACTCCCGACAGGTAAGTATT
Organism: Modiolus philippinarum; assembly: GCA_002080025.1. NCBI lineage: Eukaryota > Metazoa > Mollusca > Bivalvia > Mytilida > Modiolidae > Modiolus > Modiolus philippinarum. Next base: position 10,606 of record MJUU01070265.1, read on the forward strand.
ATCTGCTTCACCTGTGGCAACCGTCATACTTCCAATGTGAAAATTCGATGTTACATGTAAGTCATAGACGAGAAAAAATCAGGATCTATTTAAAATTGTCTGTTCTTATTTGAAAAAAAGAAACATTGCAACTACATATCAATACGGAACTTTCGGGCTACCCGATACATTTCTATTTAAACATTAATAGTGCTCGGATGGAGGTAATCCCCATAATGAGCGAATGCGTGGTCCCGACAGGAATGCAGTGTGCTACCAGTTTTCCCTCCTGTTTACGTCACAAAACACAAAAAGCTCCTATTTGGAAAGTCCCGCATTATTGCCACGTTTGCTGAATTTCTATAGTGAAATCTGCAATAGTGGTTAGCATAACCAATTCGTGTATAAGTTTTTGTGACAGTAGTTTTGCTCTTTTATCAAATACACAATCTACGGGCATGACAATGGTGAATGAGCTGTAAAACATAAACTGTAGAACAATACTGATTAAAACATGAAGTTTACTATAGACGACTTTCCACTACGTGAATTTTCCCGCAAAATTTTGACGTCACAATATAGATTTTCCAACGTCACAATGTTTAGTGACGCAATTTGCGCCGATTGACCCCAAGTTACATAGGAAAAATTATTTTATTATGTGGTGTGTATTTATTTCAATAGGTTTAGAGGTCTGGTATACCTTCTTACTGGTATCCGAGGCAACCTTTTTCCGCCTTCAAATACCCGAGAGTTCCTATCTCGAAATATCCGTATTGGATAACTTGATATCTCTCGTCTTGATATACCCGTCATATTGCTCACTAGACATGAAACTCTGACTGATCAACCAATCAATCATTCTTTTCGACTGAAATTGGTTTTTAACTGTATTTGTATGAATTAAAGCATTCGCGAACTTTTTGTAGTGAAATACATAATAATAATAGAAATGATGAAATAAAACGACAGACGTCTTCATCTGGCAAATTATCGAGGTATTTATTTGTAGTACATGTACCTAATCAAAGTAATTGCTTTATTCTCCAGTCTGAAGTCGCCATTAAGTGTAAGTATTACTTTCTAGTGCTTGTAAAAAATTATCTACTCAGGTCTGATTATTTTTCTTGTTCAAATATAGACATTCAGAAGTCATTCGGGATGAATAAAGTATTAGATAAGAAAACTAAAATGTGTTTGGCTGGATATAATGTCAATTTTGTATCATAACTATATAGATGAGTCTTTCAAAGGAGGTCCAAGGTCACATGAAACGTTAAACAATACCAACATAAAACTATAAATGCACTTGATACAAAGTCTATGCAAAAAAATAGTAAAACCAAGCAATGACAACGTTTTTAATGTTCTTCATCTTGAAATCACCACGAGACCTTCCACAATGAGCTGTGTCCATGCCTCATATTAAGTTCAAGACGGGCCTTTACACCGCTTTGAGCAGGTTTCATAGCAAGATGTTGAGCAACCATCTTTTTTTTTATAAATCCGTTGCCTTGAATTCATAAAATATAAACATATTCTTCAGAAGAAGGAAACGAATAGTATCGCCTAGTGCTAGATGTACATAAATACCCTCCTTTTTAACTGATTCAGGAGAAAACATCATTTGAAAACATCACCTAAACAACATTATCCTCTTTGCACTTTTTTTACGGTCGACCAAAAACGAATATAATCTTACAGGATTCACATCAACTACATGTACATACGTTTTAAAATTTAACCGGAATACTATAATATTACATTGATATCGTGCATTAAAACGCTTATATTGAAACAAACACATTAAGGAGTATATTATACATTTTTTTATTATAAAACACACCACCAGATGCATCGTCAAACATCAAATAAACAACGCAACAAAATTTATATCTACATATGAACTAAAAGCTTAGAAACTGAGCCTGTATCGCTCACCTGACAAAATGTTTTTTTATAGGCATATCAGTAAAGAATCAGGTTAGATAACTCTCCGGATAAAAATCTGTGACCTTTTGTTTGAATTGATATTTTATTGTGAAATAATGTAATTAAATGTTTGATATAGGTAAAATATTCAATTTAGGAATGTAAACATTCTTTCTGCACAATGTTTGTTTATTTAATATTTGGATATAAAAAATGCCAGATTTTTTAAAATTTCATATGATGGTAAATTTCCATTAAACCGCATTTTCAGTAGGTTAACTTGGGAACCCACTAAAACCCATCCAACATATGGAAGATTTATACTTCATATATCTGCAGTGCAAATTTCATTACAATCGGACCTATGGCATTTTTTGGCTTTACTGTTAAAAATGTAAATTTTTGTAGTTTTTGCGCGTGGTTTTTTTTATTATGACTCGAGTTATGTTCCTTTGGCCACAAATCTTTAGTTTTTCCCACTTTGAATGTGCTGCCATCTGGCGTTAATTGATATACCTATTTTTTACTATGCATGACCAAAAATGATTTTTTAATGGGGTCTTATGTTTGCTATGTTCTCCATTGGCACCCCTGTTTTTTCAAGATCCTATTGCATAACAAAATACCGAAGCAACTGTTAATTCATTTTCTGCACGTGCGTACCTCGACAACCCATAGCTCATCAGTGCAGAAAAAAAACCAAACCATTTTGAAGTCAATTAACCGAGAAAATGTTAAAAAGCTGATAGAGAACAAATAAAAATATTTTATTTCCATAGATGAGACCCACAGAGAGGCATGTGTGACATATAAATTGGTAAAGATAACAATTAAAAGAGAAATCAAAATTTTAAATGCACCAAATCTAGTTATAATTTGTTTGTAAGTATACAATGACTGTCCAGAAGAAATTCGCAAATGCTCTTTAAAATAAATTAAAAAATATAGGTGTGGTGAGCCACGATTAAAAGGTAAAAAATGTCCAAAAACAAATAATAATGAAAACACCATAAAAAGCTTAAAAAGTAAAAAGAAGGGGCCAAACGTTTCGTTCGCTAAGACCTTCATCAGTGGTGAAATATGTACATCTTATATATATATATATATGTAAAATATGTACATCTTATAAGAAAATGAGTTTCATCTTCTTCCTCTCCATAATCACACTTCTCACATAAAAGTTCATTTGAAGGAATTCTAGGTCGAACATATCTATCCGTTTCAATTTTCAGTCTATGAATACTCATTCTAAATTTTGTGAATATTGATAGAGAACAAATAACCAAAATAATCCAAATAGAAAAGCCAAAACTCAGCCAAGGACAGAGCTATGCAAAATTTAGGTATTGCAAGTTTCAATACAATCGGTTTTCGGGTCAGCACCGGGGTACTGACTACTAGGTTGGTGAATACCCTCGAGGACTAACAGTCAACTAGCAGAGGCATCGGTCCAGTGGTAATAAATAACAAAATAATGTTTAATCTGTGCAGAACACCTTCTATGAATCATTCCAATACCGTTTAGTTAAATTTGTTTCAATAGTTTCAGAGCAGCTGATGAAAAGGGTGATTTTGCCATGGATTCAATTTTAAACTATGTTCCTCGCTGGCGGCCTTTCGTTTTCGGATCGAAATGAAATGAGCAATTTTTGTAAAGGACCTTCGCTACATCATTTCTGTAAAGTTTGGTTGAATTTGCTCCTGTGGTTTTAGTAGGGAAATTGAAAATGTGGCTTTAACACAGGGTCCAATTTTAAACCTTAGTTCCACGCTGGTAGCCATGTTTTTTGTCTGATCGGAGTGAAATATGCAAACTTTGTAAAGGACCTTCCTTCCTCTTAAGTCTGGTTGAATTTGCATCTGTGGTTTCAGAGGAACAGATGAAAACGTGCTTTTTCCCTTAACCTAAGTTCCACTGTGGCGGCCATGTTTTTTATCGGATGGGATCAAAATGAGCAATCTTTGTAAAGGACCTTTAGTACATTATTCCTGTAAAGGCTGGTTGAATTTGATTCCGTTGTTTCAGATGATGGAAATGTGATTTTCCCATAGGTCCTATGTTAAACATATGTTCCGCGTTGGCGGCCATGTTTTTCATCGGATCAGAACAGAATGAGCAATCTTTGTGAAAGACTTTCCATGCATCATTCCTGTAAAGTTTGGTTCAATTTGCTTCAATGATGGCAACAGCTCACCTCACACTGACCCTCAGGGTCAGGTCAGCTAAAACAGAAATGGGGTAATTGTCAAGGAGACAAAATCCCATCCGCAGTTTAAACGACCCAAAACAAAGCATCTAGGGGTTACTGTTCGGTCTTCGACACAGTAAGAAAACCTCACATCATAATGCAAGCCCTAAATGGTCCTTAAAAGTGAAAAAATGAATAAATCAATGGAAACATATCCAATAACCGAATATCAAGAAACTTAAATTCTATCAAAAGACAAGAACAAGCCAATGACCAACATATTCTTGGATTGAGACAGTTGCAAAAAAGGTGCTTGAGTTAAACTTAATTTCTTGGATCCAAACTTTCCCCTAAGTAGTTTGTTATCATTATTGCATAGCAACATCATATTTCCCTAACCAAGCAACCAAAGTAAAGGTGCAATGAATTTCTTAAAGCAAATATGACTTAACTTCATGACGTCTTTGGGAAAAATCCACTTATTGACAGAAAAAAAGTTTTTGCTTTAAAAAGTAATTGCATGAATATCAGGGAATTCGTAGAATTTTTATTTATATACTCCTCGGGACAGTATTCTGCAATAGAATTATTGTACTTCTTGCAAACTTCTTTTAAAATTCAGTGACCTCGCTGGTTCTTCAGATTGTGGTATCTTGCATTATTATTATCATTATTTTTTTTCTCGGCATTTTTGCGTAGCAATGAGAATATGCCATTTAATTTTTAATTCACAAAATATGAAAAAATACATACATCTCCAAACATTGACCTCTGCTATGATAAGTCCAGTTTTATATTAGAGAAGTTTTCACATTCTGACGAAACTCGGCGTTACCCGACGAAAGGATCCTTTAACAACTGATCATAACCTATATGACACCATGGGCCACTAACAGAAGATATAATGTTATTCATTTCAAATATTATTTATAGATTTATTTTCTAATACTTCGATTAAATGAATATGTTTGTTAAGCTAGTGAAATCATCATCATCCTCGTCTAACACATGTAATACACAGAAATCTAATATTTTAAAGTTTGTGCGTCCTCGCACTGGTGGCTTAGTAAGTCCGTGAAATCCCATTTTCATGTTTAGAGTACAAAAAGTCATACAATTTAATATTAAACCTAAGTTCTGCGCTGGCGGTCATGCAAGATCGAAACGAAATCGGCAAACCTTATGAAAGAACTCGCATATATCATTCCAGTAAAGTTTGGTTAAATTAGCGTAAGTGGTTTCAATACATCGGCAAACGAATGCCGAAGCAAAAAAAAGAAAGGGGAATTCTAAAATCATAAATCCAACATCACGGCAATTAACAGCAACACGAATTGAGACAGTATGACAAAGACAAATCAAAAAAACAACAAGAAATGGATGTCGATACGACATCAAACCGGGTTTTGCTTCACCATATGAATGGACAAATAGGTACTTGTGTGAAAAGCTATTTAACTTATACCTCCTCTCATTATGTGCAGTGTATGCTGTCACTCTTAAAATTCACTGAGATGGTATACTTTACTTTAAAGTCAAATAAAAGACACATGGTCAAAACACCTATAAATTTCAAAGTTCAAAGAGGCATAACTCCTGGATAAATTACACGATGAAAAATCCCCAACAATATGCACATTTACATATGATGTCCTTGCTACCTACAAAGTTTCATGAAATTATGCTGAACGGTTACAGAGGAATGCGCTTACAAGCATATGGTCAAAACACCTATAAATTTCTAAGTTCAAAGGGGAATAACTCCTGGAAAAATTGCACGATGAAAAATCCCCGACAATATGCACATTTATATATGATGTCCTTGCTACATACAAAGTTTCATGAAATTATGTTGCACGGTTACAGAGGACTTGAGCTTACAAGCATATGGTCAAAACACTTATAAATTTCTAAGTTCAAAGGGGCATAACTTCTGGAAAAATTGCACAATGAAAAATCCCCGACAACTTGCACATCTACATATAATGTCCTTGCTACATACAAAGTTTCATAAAATTCTGTTGAACGGTTACAGAGGAGTTGCGCTTTCAAGATCTGGCAGCCGCCCACCCGACCGCCCACCTAACCGCCGTACACCAGCATTTCAATAACCGGATTTCCCAACGGGAAAATCCGGTTAGAAATGAACAAGAACGCCACAAAACTAAAGCACAAGCAGTGTGAACACCTATAAAAACTGAGGTATCATCAGGTGCTCCGGAAGGGTAAGCATGATCTGCTCCACGCATGGCACCCGTCACACAGCCAGCTAGAATATGATGTTGTGATTGATTGGTTAATGTCATTTTCAAACCCTTAGACAAAACCAAGATCCATAGTACGTGTTACTTCTCTAAACCTCAAACAGTACCATGGTAGAAGTTTGAAAAGCTTTTTAAAATCTATTAAGTATTTAGACAATAACCAGGACAAGTCGGTATCACATACAGCAACAACGAAGACAAAACTAAAAGATTGCAGTGTGATATACAAGACAACACAAAAAACTAAAGCACTGACAGTGTGAACTCCCACTGTAAACCGGGAGTATCATCAGGTGTTCCGGAAAGGTAAGCATGGTCTGCTCCACGCGTGGCACCCGTCACACTGCCAGTGAAAAGTCAGGATTTGCCACAGTCGGTGTTAGTCAGTCAGGCAACAAACTCTGGATCTACCCAAAAATATTTGTTCTCATTATTGAAACAGAAACAAAGGAGGCCATTTTTTTTCTTTTGCTTTAGTGCTTTCAGAAGAGAAGATGAAAATAAAATATCAAAACGTTACTCACTGATAGTGTGACGGGTTCCGCTAGTGGAGCAGGACATGCTTACCCTTCCGGAGCACCTGATGTCACTCCCGGTTTTCATGGGAGTTCACACTATGAGTGCCTTAGTTTTTAATGTCGTCTTTTT
>MJUU01070265.1:23522-33780 GCA_002080025.1 Modiolus philippinarum
ATGTTTAAAAACTGATAGAGAACAAATAACCAATATGATCTAAATGTAAAGCCAATATCAGCTAAGGACAGAGCTTTGCATGAGGGAGATACTCCTTAGTTTTCAACAAAATTTACAAAAATTTAGATATTGTAGGTTTCAAAATAGAATCGGCTTTCGGGTCACGCCGAAGTACTGACTACTGGGCTGGTGAATATCCTCGGGGACTAACAGTCCATCAGCAGTGGCATCGACCCAGTTGTCACAAATAACTAAATACCGAAGTTACTGAGAATTTATTTTCTGCATATGCGCAATTTGACAACTTATGTCTCTTCAGTGCACATAAAATCTAAACGTTTGGAAGACCATAGACTCAAAGATGTTTAAAACCTGATAGAGAACAAATAACCGATATGATCTAAATGTAAAGCCAATATCAGCTAAGGACAGAGCTTTGCATGAGGGAGATACTCCTTAGTTTTCAACAAAATTTACAAAAATTTAGATATTGTAAGTTTCAAAATAGAATGGGCTTTCGGGTCAGCAACGAAGTACTGACTACTGGGCTGGTGAATATCCTCGGGGACTAATAGTCCACCAGCAGTGGCATCGACCCAGTGGTAACAAATAACTAAATACCGAAGTTACTGTGAATTTATTTTCTGCATATGCGCATTTCGACAACTTATGTCCCTTCAGTGCAGATAAAATCTAAACGTTTGGAAGATCATAGACTCAAAGATGATTAAAAACTGAAAGAGAACAAATAACCAATATGATCTAAATGTAAAGCCAATATCAGCTAAGGACAGAGCTTTGCGTGCTCCGTAGTTTTCAACAAAATTTACAAAAATTTAGATATTGTAAGTTTCAAAATAGAATGGGCTTTCGGGTCAGCATCGAAGTACTGACTTCTGGGCTGGTGAATACCCCGGGGACTAACAGTCCACCAGCAGTGGCATCGACCCAGTGGTAACAAATAACTAAATACCGAAGTTACTGTGAATTTATTTTCTGCATATGCGCATTTCGACAACTTATGTCTCTTCAGTGCAGATAAAATCTAAACGTTTGGAAGACCATAGACTCAAAGATGTTTGAAAAATGATAGAGAACAAATAACCAATATGATCCAAATGTAAAGCCAATATCAGCTAAGGACAGAGCTTTGCATGAGGGAGATACTCCTTAGTTTTCAACAAAATTTACAATTTAGATATCTAAATGCAATTAATTCTAAATGATAACATAAATATTCCAAAGAAAAATCTCATGGTAATAAATGATTAATTCGAAGTCATATACAGGTCATGAAATTCATATACATGCATTGAATTGGATAAACTATGATTATAATATACAATGCACACGACAAGTTTGGTGTTTAAAAGATTTATAGGTCAATTTGAATTGAAAAAAAGGTGAATATTTGTAAGAAATCACCATAAGACTGTACCATCTTACCTTTAAACTTGTGTTACTTCCAATTTATGCCTGGTTTAAGCTGCAGATACGTGCTAGATGCATGTAGTTTATGTAATTTGACTTTAAATGCATCATGGCTTTTAATTTAAGCCCTTCCCTTGTTTAGAGCATGAAATTACATTAAATATGAATAATTAAATTTCTTATAAATACTTTCAAACGAAAAAAGTTCTTTTGAATATTAAACATCATAATTTGACAATAACTTAGAGCATTTGACGTACTTTACCAAAATGAGCAATACATTTAATAACCCGTAATTAGAGAAATGTAAATTATTCATTAAGTCACAAAATTTTCTCCATTACATAAAATGATGTTATTTCAATAGTTCTAGCGTTTTGGATAATTATGTTGCATTTTCGAAATTAAAGAGGTATATCGTAGATTTTATAGAAACAAACAACGACTTTAACTGCCATTTTAATGCCATTATGGTAGATGTTGACAACTGTTTTGCTTAAATCAGATACATGTAATTTTATGTCCGAACTGTGATTCATGTCCGAACTTATATGTCCGAACTCTGATTCAAGATTTGTTTTATTTAGTACTGGGATCATCATTTCTTTTAATTAATTGTCTATGATCTTTTAATTCCAATGGCTGTTGAGTTGCTACCGGACACTACCACAATGGAAGGGGGGTTTGGTGCGCCAAAAAACCGGTTTAACCCACAATTTCTTTTCAAATGCCTGTACAAAGTCAGGACCATTACAGTCGACAATCTTTCCGGTGGTTTCCATCTGATTTGTCTTTTTGTCACATGGACTTCGGCTCTCGACAATTCTGTTTGGTGATTGTGACAGTGTTATTACCTCCATACACAAAGCACCTCCAGAACCAAAATTAACTAAAATTAACTGCTATTTGGATTTGGATACAAGATGCTGTTTTCAGGCATGTTTGGCTGCTTAGAGCTTAAAAACAAGACAGATATGGAATATATGAATATTACCCAAAGGAAGAGATACACGTAAAGCACACACCGTCTTACATGATTTTCAGCATCATTTGATATTTTACGAAAGGATATGGAGTAAATGAACATGAGACCATAACACATATGTGAACTCTCACTTATTTTGAGCTTATTTTGAAATTTGCATATCAAAAGAACAAAATTCTAGATTAAATGACCAAAGGTCTTTTACTACAATCCAAGATTATATCTCGACAGTTTAAAAGTAATCTTCAGTACAGATATGATCATAATCAAATGTCTTATTGCACTGTCATATGACATAAGACTAAAAGACTTCAATATTTTGAATGAAGTTGCATTGAACATGGCATGTTGTGACATGTAGTGATTTCTTTTAATGTTTTAAAAAGCCTATAATTTCAAAGAATGTTAGGTAATATAATTTGACTTTATTGAATTAATCTGCATAGAAGCCATCTCTAATGTACTTTTGAAATTTAAACTGCTTTAAATACAACGCTTATGTACTTTTAAAAACATGTTTCTGTTTAATCATTTTGAAATCAATTAAGATAAAGTGCATAAACAAATTTAACGAACTTGATAAAACAGCATTTGACAGAATTCTTTCATAATTACAGATTTCTGATTTTCATTGCGAATTATACTGCAGTAAATGATATATTAAGTTGTAATCCTATTTCTACTATGACGCTCTTCTTTTGCTTTGAAAACAAACCCATGCTAAAAATCCATTTTTTTTTCGCATATGCGCATATCGTACAATTATAGCAAATCACCTGAAAAGTACACTTTGCATATTTTAATTACTATACTACTCAATAAAAGAAACGACACTCACGTTTTTGTGGAATATAATTTAAAATATAAGCATTATCTTTTGTTCTCTTTAATTTATTGTCATCTTTAGCAATACTCGATTCTAATTTCACTCTTGAAAAGAACACATTCGGTCAAAATTAAGACAACTTCTGGTTGATAGAAAAAAGACATAAATGAGCATGTGCAGAAAGTCGGAAGGATTTTTTTTTGTCAATCAAGAACAACATTGACACATTGAATGATTACAAACAATTTGCCATTTTGAAATAATCACTACTTCAACAAATTTTCGAAAACGAGGCTGAAAAAGATCTGGCAGTGTTGGCCACTTTGAGGATTTGTTCCTGTGTGACCTTAGATTAAGTGAAAGGAGACTTTAATTAGTATAGAATTCATCACTGAGCTATCCGACATGCATCGAATACAAAAATTTTCGGAAAACGGTTGAAGTCATGACGTCAAACTGAAAAACGTCGAAACTCCAGATTTCGACCTTATTTTTTCATGGATTTTTTTTGTGTTTTTGGATAGGTTACCAATAATGTATTGATTTTATCAACAAATAATGAAAATTCATTTCCTGCCGCCACTGATCTAATGTTGAAATCGCAAAAATTTCTTGACCACTGTTTCGAAAAATGTCCTTCATTAGCAATGACTTAAGTTTGTCATAACAAATATGCACGGAAAGAATAAAAATAGGTCTTCTCCGAAGAATACAACAGTTATTTAAATTCGATCACTTCTATTAGAAAATACATATAGTTTACATGTATAGGGATATAGTAGGTGGACGTTTCTTTTGTTGATTAGTATATATTCTTTAAAAAATAAGCTTGTTTAACTAGATTCCCAATTGTTGCATAAAATAATAGAAACTGACAAAAGATTTGTATATATTATACTGAAACTGACATAAAATTTTTGACACCGTCATGATGTACACCGTGTGTTTTTTATGAAACCTGACCATGTTTTAAAAAATGTCATAAATTTCATTACATTAAAATGTTTCATTGAAAGATTTTTATTTATGTATTTTTTCATATATAACTTCCATCATACATTTTTAAAGAGGAAAACTGAACCACAACACCGCCCACAATTATAACCGCTTCAATTTTAAAATTGCTGCATTTGTCATTGTTAAAATCGAAATAATTCATGCAAACTATTCGTTATTGTATTTTTAACATCGAAAGGCATTTCATACGTGGTATTCTAGCCCTCAGAAACACGCGGGCTAAATTAATCAAGACAATAATGTCTATCCATGTTTAGTAAAACTACAATTATTTATATCTTTCATGAAATATTTCTGAGTAGCGATGAAGGATTTTCACATTAAACTTGTTCAACAATTTCAAAATGTATGTTTTCAAAGGTCAAATGAAAGATTAAGAAAATGAAAATAGGAGTGCTAATGATTTCCATTCTTTTTTATTTTCTTTTCGAATAAAGCACAATTCAAAAGTTCACGTGAACTAGATCCTTTTTAGTAAATCATTTATAATGACTGACCAAAAATGTCAAATAGATAACTATATGAAAATACCGAAGTAACGGTAATTTCTGCAGATGAGCATACTGAAAATATATATCAATAACCAGTTTATTAAATAAATATTAACAAACATAATTTTAGTGACCCCTAGATGCTTTGTTTTGGGTCGTTTTAACCTGGATATTGGATGTTGTCTCCTTGACATTTACCCCATTTCCTTTCTTTTTCATATAGAAGGTCATATATGGTCTTATCTGGTAAACAATTTCTTGTGCATATGACCGTGTGACACACTTGATATAAATGGCTGATCTAACTATGTGCAGTGTTTCATCGATTCAGTTCAGGTATCGCCAGGAAACATCCGGACAAAATTATTCAAAGTAAATAAGTAAGAAGAAGAAAGAATGTCAATTATATAGTATAAGTAAATTGGAATTTTCAAAATGACCCTATTATATGTCCAAGATTTGCTATAATGATTTGAGGAAGCTTATAATGACCCGAAGCAACGAGAACTATTTTAGTTTTCAGGGTCATTATCACAGGGACTTGCTCCCGGCCTAGAAACAAAAAAATTGTTTACTATCAAATATGAACCTCGGATTCATATTTGATAGTAAACATTTTTTTTGTTGTTTCTGGGCCGGGAGCAAGTCCCTTTGGTCATTATAGCAGACCAAGGACAAATCGGAGAACTAAAGGCCGTGCCCAAGAAAAGAGAACTAGGCAGCGAATACCACGATTTTGCATATTCTTTTATTGTAGATAAGATTGCAAAGATACATCTTTGATTTTAATGCAGCATGTTTACGTTTAAGAGTAAACCAATTACATCAACCGTGTTCAGATATTTGGTCTCTGATACCGTTACTACTAACAGCATATACCTTACGAGTTTCTACAACATAGTTACGAGAAGATATATACATTTTTGTAAATTGAATGAAATAATTATTATGAATTGCAACCTAAAATACATGTAATTATTATAATTTGATATTATACAAGAGATTTCATTTGTCAAAAGGTGTCACATGATTAAACTGTAAATTGCAGATTGACCTATTTCTAAAAATAAAACCCGAAAGACTTAGCTGAAAGACTTACTGTTACTAAAAATAGAAAGGTATTCAAAAGTTCAATAGAACTTCATTATGTCACACCATTGACCAGTTAGAGTAAAGCTTTTAAATGCAAATTAGATTTTTTTGTTTTGACTACAGTTGCAAAAGCTAACAGTTAAACTATGAGATGGTGGCAGTTATCTGTTTGTTTTTGTCATTATGACTGAAAAATAATTCCCTTCACAATATTTACATTAATAAAACCACAAGTCTTATTGTTACTATATCTAAAGCTTTTAGGAAAAAATAACTGAGAAAGTCAGATGCTAATTTTGAAAACTTCAATGCAAAAGAGTTTGAAAAGAGATTATCTATATTTTTTTTTTTTTTTTTTTTTTTTTTTTNTTTTTTTTTTTTGAAATGAAAAACGAATGTCACCACTGATTTTGACAATTACAATAGGATAATTCATATTGCTGTTTATGTCTAAAATGTAATCTTTACTGGTCGTATATTTATTAACCTACTAATAGTGCAATGATCCTAATAATGTATAATTGTAGAAGTGATACATTCTTATCGCAAATCAGTAGCATTTCTTCATTTTGTAAATGTAGTTTTCCATTATTATGAGTGCAAATAATACATGTGTTTTTACTGTTGGTTTTGTTGTCTTCTTTTAATATTACTTATACATAAGAAATCTTCGTTCAATAATTTCAAAATAGAATAAAACAATTGTAGCCTTTTCCTATCGGTTAATACATGTTTTTATCGACCTTAATCATATATCAACCTCGGACTTCGTCCTCGGTCGATATATAAATAAGGTCGATAAAAACATGTATTGACCTCATCAAAAGGCTATAATTGTATACTGTTTATATAAGAGACACATTAATTATTTTTGGCTGTCGGGTTGCTCACCAAGAGACTCAGTGAAGACTTTTTATATAAATTCGTGTTTCATATATATCTGAATTGATAGTTTAAAGTCCTCTCTCTAGTTTTTCTTTCTCTCCATTTTTTTTCCTTTATTTATTTATTTTTTTTTTTATTTTATTATTTTTTGTTATGGCTTTCTCAAAAGAATATGCAGAATAATAAATAAAGGGCTACGCCGAGCGCAGCATGTCGAATACTGAAATTTGAACAAGTGTAATTCAAAATGAATGAGGACACAGTAAAGAGCTTGATATGGTAATTAAATGGACACAATAAAGAGCTTGAATCAGTTGCAATTTTGGCCCTTTTAGCTCAGAAACGGGAAAACCTATGCAAAATTTGTTGACTTACTACTGAAAGCTTATATCAAGAAGAATCCAAAGAAAAAAATCTGATCGAAATTCGATGAATAATAAGGATTTCAAATATTTCGAAAAATTACAATTTTGGCCCCTTTGACCCCTTGTAGCTCGAAAACGGTAAGAGCTACGTAAAATCCGCTGCCATACTACTGACAGCTTACATCAAGAGAAATCCAAAGAAAAAAAAACTATTGAAATCTGATGAAAATACAGATTTCACATATTTCAAAAATTTGCAATTTTGGCCCCTTTGACCCCTTGTAGCTCGGAAACGGTAAGAGCTACGCAAAATCCGTTCACATAATACTGAAAGCTTATATAGAGAGGAATTGAAAGAAAAAAAAATCCCATCGGAATCCGATGAAAAATAAAGATTTCACATATTTCGAAAATTTGCAATTTTGGCCCCTTTGACCCCTTGTAGCTCGGAAACGGTAAGAGCTACGCAAAATGCGTTGACATACTTATGAAAGCTTATATCAAGTGGAATTCAAAGGAAAAAAATCCCATCGAAATCCGATAAAAAAATAATAATTTCAGGTAATCAGCAAATTTGCAATTTTGGCCCCGTTCGGCCCCTCATAGCTGGGAAAGGAAACAAGTTACCGAAAATATAAAAGTTAAGCGCTATAATAATTTTTCATAAGGAATCTAATGAAAAAAACTGCATCAAAATCGGACAAAAAATGAAAAAATAGATTTTTGAGATTTTCCCCTTTTGGGGCCCATTTATCTCATTAACGGTACATGTGACATAAAATCTGTTGAAATTTTTCCGATTGGAAATTTCCTTAGGATCACACTGAAAGAAACCCCATCAAAATCCGATAAATAATAAATATTCTACAGCCCAATATATGAAAACACCTAATTTGGCCCTTTTTGGCCCTTTTTAAAAAAAAAAAACGGGCGGGGCCACAATACCAAAAAACCAATTCCAGCCTTCCTTTTGTGACAAGAACTTGACCAAATTTTGCCTGGATGCTGACCTGCAATCAGACATGCATGCATGTGCAAGGTTAGATGATCCTACCATGTACAGTGACTGAGATATCAACTCGGATGTAAACTCAAATGTAAGTCAGTCAAGCGGAAAATATGGTCAAACTGACTTAATTTTGCCTGGATGCTGAATTACCATCAGAGATCGGTTAGATGATCCTACCATGTACAGTGACCGAGATCTGAACTTGGACCTAAACTTAAATTTAAGTCAGTCAAGCGGAAAATTTAGGTCAAAGTGACCTAATTTTGCCTAGATGCTGACCTACAATCAGATATGCATGCATGTGCAAGGTTAGATGATCCTACCATGTACAGTGACCCAGATCTGAACTCGGACATAAACTTGAATGTAAGTCAGTCAAGCGGAAAATGTAGGTCAAAGTGACCTAATTTTGCCTGGATGCTGACCTACCATCAGAGATGCATGCGTGGGCAAGGTTAGAGGATTGTACCATGTACAGTGACCGAGATCTGAACTCGGACATAAACTTGAATGTAAGTCACTCAAGAGGAAAATGTAGGTCAAAGTGACCTAATTTTGCCTGGATGCTGACCTACCATCAGAGATGCATGCATGGGCAAGGTTAGAGGATTGTACCATGTACAGTGACCGAGATCTGAACTCGGACATAAACTTGAATTTAGTCACTCAAGCGAAAAATGTAGGTCAAAAGGACCTAATTTTGCCTGGATGCTGACCTACCATCAGAGATGCATGCATGTGCAAAGTTAGATGATCCTACCATTTACAGTGACTCAGATCTGAACTCGGACGTAAACTTGAATGCAAGTCAGTCAAGCGGAAAATGTAGGTCAAAGTGACCTTATTTTGCCTGGATACTGACCTACCATCAGAGATGCATGCATGTGCAAGGTTAAATGATCCTACCATGTACAGTCACCGAAATCTGAACTCGGACGTAAACTTGAATGTAAGTCAGTCAAGCGGAAAATGTGGGTCAAAGTGACCTAATTTTGCCTGGATGCTGAGCTACCATCAGAGATGCATGCACATGCACAGTTAGATGATCATACAATGTACAGTGACTGAGATATGAACTTGGATGTAAATTCAAATGCAAGCCACTCAAGCGGAAAATAAAGGTCGGAGAGACCTAATTTACTCGGAGGCTGTGAGATAGCCCAAGATGCACCTGCATGCAAAGTTTGGTGACCCTACGCTGCATAGTTACCAAGATATATACCCAAATGCGGACGCAGACGCGGACGAAGACGTGGACGTGGACACGGACGTGGACGCCGGGGGTACTCCAATAGTCCCCCTCAACTTCGTTGACTCAAAAAATAAAAAAAATATTTTTTGGGAGATTTGCCCCTGTTTGGCCCCATTTATCTCGTGAGCGGTACATGCTACTTGAAATCCGTTGGCATAGTACTGATTGAAAATTTCCTCAGGAGCACACTGAAAGAAACCCCATCAAAATCCTATTAATAATAAAGATTCTACAGACAAACATGTGAAAACACCAAATTTAACCCTTTTTGGCCCCTTTTTTTAAAAACGGGTGGGGCCACAATGACCAAAACTAAGCCAAGCCTTCCTTTTGTACCAAAGAACATTATGTTAAAATTTCATAAGGATTGATTTACTGGAACTAAAGTAATTGACCAAAAACTAAAGGGTCTACAGACGACGACGACGACAACGACGACGACGACGACAGCACCATACCAATATACGACCGCAAAAATTTTTGCGGTCGTATAAAAACGACGAAAATAAATTACCACTCCAATACTGTAAAGCAACTGCTTTTGGCGGCTGCTTTATAACACGTTTTGTGTGTGCCAGTCAACTTCACTGCGACTAATTTGGCTTTTTTCGATATTTTTGTTTGTGAGTACTTCTTTTTGACTTTTGGATGATGGCTTTCCATATTTTTGATTTTAATGCTACTGATGAGAGGTCACTCCTTGAAACACGTTTACAGAAGAACGATATTTACTGTTTATTATGCAACTTTGGTGATTTTCTTATTAGGCGATTTTCTAAGGGACCGACCATTTAACCTGAAGGGGGGTTATGGTTTTTTTTTCTGGACAGAAAATTTTTATTTATTTTTTGCACGTGTATCAACAAAATATTTTTTATTTAAATTAACATTATTTATTTGGGCAG
>MJUU01070267.1:0-18754 GCA_002080025.1 Modiolus philippinarum
ATGCATTTCGTAAAGACTGTTAGGGTATTCATATAAATGATTTTTTTTTCCTTACAATTCTTTCCTCTGTTATTTTTTTCCTTACAATTCTTAAGTTTATCTATCTTATTGATAATTGTACCTAATTCTTGAACACCTTCATTACTTAGTTGTACAAACTCTACATATTTTTCCTTCATTTTCTTCCCAGTAGCGTCTCTCCATCCTTTCCACGCCGTCAACAACTCTGTATAATTTCTAGAAGTAGCAACCACTTCTAACAAATCTGTAAAATAATAAGTTCATCAAACTATTCATCCATAATTATCATTGATCATGTGATATAATCATCATTGATCATGTGATATAATCATCATTGATCATGTGATATGAGAAATTAAGATTTTTTTAATTCATTTTTTTTTTTTAAAGACACCATACTGATGATAATCAAATTATGTTATTTCATCACCAGACTGGACCAAAACCCTAAGAATGTTTTTAATACTCTTAACACGAAGGACTTGAATGAATTCGTCATGTAACAGGTAAGTATACTCCATTATGGAAAAATAACATGATTGTGTTATCTGCTTTTCTCTAATTTTTAGCAAATTTAACAAACGCCTGACCAATGTGATAAATATAGAATCCACAACAGCATCGAGTGAGAAACGACATTTCTACACTAGAGATAGTTAAATTTTCAAATTTTTAAACGCGAGGCTTGCCGAGCGTTTAAAATATTTGAAAATTTAACTATCGAGAGTGTGGAAATGTCGTTTCTCATGAGATACGGTTGTGGATTTTATTTCTCTAATGATTTCAAGGAGATTTTGGACATAAACATGACCCCCCTTTTCTGATGATCGGAGATAAATGTGTTCTTCGAGCGTGACGTCAGCAGGCATGGTTGCCTTTTTTCATGACGTCACAATGGTAAAGTCGGAAAATGGCAAACATATTTGACGTCATAATTGAATTTCATCCAATCACTTGCCGAGAACAACATTCTCTCTAGAGAGGAGAACAGTATTTCTCCAACTGTTCAAGAAACGTGAAAACAGGACAGAAATTAGAGAAAAATATTTCTCCAATTCTTAGCGTGTTAACACAGTTGGTTAAAAATATTATTATTATTTTTAATCCACACATTGGTTAAATTTCTGTGTGATGTTTCCCGCAACGTTTCATTTCATTCATAAAGTCTATAGTGATGTCATCATTACTAGGCTTTGAAATAGCGTGACCAATGTTGACAATCGCACTGAACCATTGAATCTGCACCTGAAACATAGTAAAAGTCATTGGAGAAACAATATACCCTTCCATTTACTCGTCGATTACGATATTTCTCCATTCTCTGTAGTTAAATTTCTTATTTTAACATGCCTGCTAAAGCTCACATGTTGAAAATCACAAATTTAACTATCTCAAACTGGAGGAATATTATAATCCACTGGATCCTGAGAAGGCTATACTGAATTTCTCATTTCTAGGGAGAGAACAACTTGCATGAAATTTCCAGCAAAATCTATTCCAAACACAATCCTTGATGTTTTACATTGTGTCATTAGAGAAACATTTTCTACAACTTCAAGACGTTAATAATTATACTATAACTAATCCTAAATTCTGATTATCGCAAAATATTCAACGAATGATCGAACAACACAGTAATTCACGAATGCGTGCCTTGCATGGTGTGAATTACAGTGTTTTTCGATCATTAGTTGAATATTTTCGATAATCAGAATCTAGGATTAGTTATTGTTTTTATTATATAGATCAGCTCTAGCATATTTAATGGTCTAATTTAAGATTCTTTTCATGAACTACGACGTTTACTTAACAACGTTGATGACGTCTATTGTGACATCATTTCCTAGAGTGAAATTATGGAAAATAATTTCACAGTTAATTATCACTTTTAATTCACTGAGAAATTTCAATCTTTAATCGTCCTCTATATACCGGTAATAATGATATTTCTCACATCTTGTTAAATATATCTTAAAATATTTTAAAAAATGGAAAGCCTCTTTTTCAAACATTTGCAAAATTTATTTAATTCAATGTGAGAAATTTCATTCTCATTGTAGAAACTATATCTATAGAACCGGGAAGAATTGACTATACATACATGTAGCTCTCATGTTAGCTATTTTAAAACATTGCTATTTCTAATTGTAACTATGCACTCTCAGACTTTTTGCGACATTAAACTAGGGTTTAGACTTCCAGTCTCACAATATTTTTCAATTTGTATACCTAAGACATTCTGGTACTGTGTTTAATTAATGAAGATGCCTTTTACAAGATGAAACATGTCTGCCATCAAAAAATAATTTGAGAGTTAATTGAGGATCTTGTTGTCTTAATTACCACATATTCATTTTGAATAAAAGAGAACCAATAAACTCAGACAAAGCAAAGAAAATCATCATAGGAAGTGCTTTCAGTGCATTTATTATGGGAATAAAAGTCATTTTGGAGGAGTTTATTGATGTGTAAACGCGGCCTACTTACTCACAAACTAAATAAAGTCCGAAGGACTTTATGTAATGTTTGTGAGTGAAAGGCCGCATTTACACATCCATAAACTACCCCAAAATTACTTTTATTTCTTATAATTCCAATTCTTTGAAATTAAAACTATGTTTTCACTGAATTGACGTCACCATAAACTGCACTATTTTCCTAGGAGCGTATTAATGGGCAAGAAAAGTTTATCTAGAAAATAACTTTGTTGTTGTTCGTGACGTTGACCAATGAAATTGGACATTGCAATAGCAATTGGAATTATTTCCCAATGCATTACCCTGGCACATCTCTGTAATGCTCCACTGATATTCTAGAATATCACAAAAAATGTTCTTGATCTGTAAGCTTCATTGTTCTGGGAGATGTGAAACGTCACATAATTCAGGATTTTTCAAGGCATATGATATTCTGATCTAATTTTAAAATAGAATTTTACCTGGCTCCAATGGTAGACATTTTCCTTCAGACATACACACTGTACCTTTACCATAGATACCCTCAATATCTGACTGAGCCTTATTCATCTACAAATATATCATATATAAAACTTTCCAAATATGAAAAAGAAAGGAAATGGGGTAAATGTCAAGGAGACAACATCCCATATCCAGGTTAAAGCGACCCAAAACAAAGCATCTAGGGGTCACCGTACAGTCTTCAACACAGTGAGGAACCTCACACATAAATTTTACCTCCCAATTAAAAAATGGTAGTTTTTACAAGCAATACTACAGGTACATAGAATGTCAATCATTTTGTTCTCTAAAGTGTTTCATCAAGCTGAGTCTCTCACATTTTATAGATTTCCAAAACTACTGAGTGAGTACATAATATGAATTGTATGAAATATTATTTGAATGATGTTACGCCAACTTTGGTACATCTCAGATTTTTCATGGTGCTGTCCATTGTTGACCCACTCATGTGGAAAAACGGCTTATTTTTATATTTCTCTATTATACGCATTTTTGGTCGCAGAAGTAGACATTTTTATTTAATGTGAAATCTCATAACTGATTTTATATGAAAATGCATTTATTAACATAATACCTACCGGTACTAGTACTGGAACCATTTTATTTTGATACCTGTCAGAACTTAAACTTTGGTCCCCAAAACATCAATTTCAACATGAGCACAGAACAAACAATAACATGCAAAAACCCATTGTAATAAAATTTGCTGTAAGCATGGTTAAATTCAATTTTGAAGCAGACAATTTGTTAATATTAGTGTTTAGGAGATGTCAAAAAAGTGAGAGACTAAGCTAGGTGAGACGTACTTTATGAAATGTCAATTTTATTACTATAGGTGAATTCACATAATTTTCAGAACAGTTTGACTAAAAAATTTACAGAAGAGTAGATACATAGATCACTTACATAGTAGTCCACTACCTAGCTGGGTACTGATGCTTATAACTTGTTATTTGGATATAGAGCCTTCATAAAGAAATCTATAAAAGATTAAAACTGAGTAGGTCCTCCTTTACCTCTGCCCCGAGATATTTGTGTAATTGAAACCTTTTTCTTGTTTCCTCATTACTCTGTCATAAGATAATTTTGATATGGTGTAAAATTTCTTCTTTATGAGGTACATGTACTTCAATAAACGTTCTTCCAAAAGTGCAATTCAGGAACGTTCCGGGTATTAGAATGGCGGGTCAAAGAGGTCAAATGGGGTAAAAATGGCGTCCCGCTGTATGAGGGCAAAGGGAATAAATTCTTCTATCAACAAATGAATGGTGTTAATGACTGGAAAAATGTCGTACATGTCATAAATCAACATTTTATCCCAGGCAGGTCATTTCCAACCAATTTATTTTAGGCCAAGAAAATAAATAGGAGAATTCCTAGATTACGCTCAACTGACGTCAGGTACCAGTTTCCAGTAGATTCGGGGTAAGATGTCGACAATTACCCAAAAATTTGAAAGTGGAATATCGTCTATTCAAAGATGGAAATATGGTCTCTATAAGAATTTATTTCTTTTAGTTTTAAAAATATCGCAATTTAATCTTCACTGAAAATTGAGGCATCAGATGTAACAATACTTTGCCAATTAATTTTATGTTTGTTGATGATCCCACAAAAAAGATGTGGTTATAGTGTTTGTCTCTAATGCAGTGTGGAGTCTGTAAAAAAGATTCCCCATTCAAGAGATGTATGCTCTCTACATTGGGTACTTGTTCTGGAAATAATTTCTCATATGGGTATACTATCACACTTTCAAATTTTGGCTTTTTATTATTTTTTTCCAAATGTTATTCTGACCATTTGTTTATATTGCCCACATCTAACTATTCTATAATGCCAAGTTTTCATACAATCGACTTGATGAGTTTCCTGTGTTTGTCTTTATGCTGTAATTGTCCATTAGCTTGAGGCACTGGTGCCACCACAATGGATAACAGTGTTTGTAAGAGCACTTTGCAAGTTTAATTTAATCCTGCATCCATGATCAGAAAAAAAATGGTTGCAGCATTGTTAGACATTTAAGCAAAGAATTCCGCTCAAACCAGTACTAGGGGCCGTCTTGAACTTGCTATGAGGTAAAGTATAGTGGGAAATTTTCGCAGGGTTTTAATTTTCGCATATTTTCGCTGATGGACTTTCGCCAAAATAAATTCCACGAATATTTTATGTATTCTTAAGATATATATAGGATCTTGGATAACCCGCGAAAATTTTAAACACTTAAATTTTTGGCATACTTCTTCCACTCAAATCTGCGAAAATAACCCGCTATACGGTATGAGCAAAGCTCATTGTTAAAAGCCTCATGGCAACTTCAAGATGAAGAACAACAATAAAAGCAATGCTCCATTGCTGGGTTTTATCATGTATTTGAAGAGACTTTGTCTCATGTGCATTTACTCCATATGCTTCCATTGTTTATCAAATGAATATGTTCTGAGTTGAAATCATCAGCAATTTGAAATATTTCATATCATGACAAAATATCAAACCAAGTGAATAGACGAGTTTCAAATTGGTGAATTTTCCCGAAAAATTATGACATCACAATGTTATGTCACGCAATTTACTCCGATTGACCCAAGGTCAATTGGAGCAATTCATTCATAAAACGAAATTGGAAATTTGTCTATTATTCTGTCAATTGAAGGCATTCTTCATGTTTCAAAACTGTAGGACAGCAAATTGATTATAAATCAAGATGATGAATTCCAAAACAGTTCATTTGAAATTCATTTTCATACTAACCTGCCGTAGCTTGGATTTATCTGTCAAAGCACTTGTTCCAATATCAGAAATCTTTGAGAACTGACGTTTCATGTCATATGGGAAGGCATTCCAATCAAATTCAGAGGCTTCTCTAGCCATATCTTGTTGAAATTTGGCAAAAACCTCCCTAGCTTCCAGCTGAAATTACAACTTATGTTTGAGATACACAGTCAACTTAATTGTGTTTACTTTATTGAATCTTCAAAACAGTGTATTAACCACACAAATGACATACTAAAACCTTGATTTATCATCCTCAAATATGTCATAAATAGGCTGCTATGATTATCGTTTTTAGAATGTGTCATCTGCTTACATGTTTCCTTTAAATCCAATTACCACTGAATGTTTACAAATAAGACATAAAAGAGAGTTCTTCGTCCCTATCAAACTGAGTTCTCAGCAAACAGTTAAGGTAAGAAGTGCAATTGGTTTGTCCAGTTGGATATTAAATGTTTAGCCCAGCTGAGAAAAATCTAAACAAATTTCTTATTTTAAATAACGTTGGATAACGTTTTGTCCTGGTTCAAGATAATGTTGATATTTGAACATTTACCTTTACCTAAACATTACATAGCTTAATAGGGGTGTTCTTTACATAGCTAAAAAGAACTGACATTAATTTACTACAAAAAAGGTTTACACAATTCCTAAAATTCCACCAGCTCCATCTCCAAAAAAATTATTGGCTCCACAACCCCTAAAATTTCAAGTCAAAATGGATTGGATCCAGCATTTTCAAAACAAAATATGCAAATTTAGGGTAAATAGTCACTTTAATTGTGTTGTCGTTAAAAGATCATACATGTGATATCTCCCGGATCCTGCTGGAGTCTCCCGTTTTCAGGCCCTCAAATTTGTCTCCCGCATTTGGATGTAAAACTCTAGTATTTGGTTTGTTTAAAAAATGTGAAAAGTTAACTGTTATCTACCCTATAATGCCTGTCAGTTGATTTGTCATTGATTTTACATGAAATTAGGATATTTTGTTGTTTTTAATAATCAAAGGTGTCAAATTATAGCCTGCAGCAACCAAGTCATTATTTAATCATCGTCAAGTTGTTTTACCCTTATACTTGGTCAAAGTGACATGTGAAACCCCAGCTAAGGTATTAGAACATGTAATGCACATATATTAGCCAATGAACCAATTTGCTTTATGAATATGAGCCCTGATATTCACGAATGACGACGGAAAACAGACAAACCGGGTCAAAACTTCGCAAAACTTCTAGTGATACAATTACGCAACCTCCCCTTGTAATGTGTAGAACATGAACAAAAATAAACTCTTAGGTGTTGCTTTCAATTGAAATTTATTTATAAATTCTTTAGAAATGTAAAGTAAAATCATTTTAAGGAACTTCCTTGGAATTTACCTTAGAATGTGTAAATATTTGCCAAATTAAAAATAAAAATATACCTATTGAAACAATGTTGTTATTTTGAAAATACTCACACCAAGCAAGAACAACTAACTGTCAAACATTACAATCTCTTATATTAAAGATAAAACAAAAATTAAGCTTTCATACAATTCAGATGCACCAAAGCATATTAATGTGACGAATGGTGTATTGATTAACTCTAATCCATGCAACTGAAACCTGGTATACTTAAATGCTCTCCTTAGTGATTTCTGATGCCTTTGAAAAGTAGTTGGCATCCTGACCTTATCACAGGTATCAGAAACATATAATTAAAGAGATTGGCAACATTACGAATTCTCGGGAAATCTTGCCGCCATGGAGACTTCGATAAAACTTCCACTTCACAACAAAAAATCATTAATATCTCGATAAATCATGGAAATATCATAATAAAAGTATCTAAACTCTACCAACAAGGTAAAATACTTTCCAGTTTTTATAACTANTTTATTAATAGATGTGCACAATACATTTCTGTAAGAGAAAGTTGTTTATTAATAGATGTTCACAATACATTTCTGTAAGGGAAAGTTATTTATTAATAGATGTTCACAATACATTTCTGTAAGGGAAAGTTATTTATTAAAGGGGAAGTTCAGTCAAAAATCAAAAATTGATATTCTGTTATTTACATGTCAAATATTCATGATATCTCGACAAAAAAATTATATCTTTATCTATAAAGTCAAAAAACGAACTTAGAGCTGTCAAGAAATGACTACTGGGGGTCCGCCATGTTTACATAGGTGGCGACACAATCGATATCACAACATCTAATTACCGATGTACATGTATACTGCAGAAAAGTGACACGTACAATTATTATAAAAATAACATTGTGTTCCCATGCGGAATTTATAAGTACATTTTAGCATTACAGTTTCGTTGCACTTGTCAGGTTTTCTGATTTTTAAAAAAAATCACCTACCTGTATGATAATTTTAAAATCAACGAAATACTTTGCTTATTTTTTAGCATCTTAATAGGTATCGTTTTATTATCTTCGTTCTCATATTATAAGGACATAGAAATTCTGAAAATAATCTCTTGATATCTGCTTTTAGTTTTTTTTTTCTTTATTTTCATCATTTTTATGCAATTAATTTAGGATTCAAATGAATTCTTCCCTAAACAAAATAATCCATGCTAATGCTAAAAAGAATAAATAAACCCTGCAAGCCGAATAATATTTATTGTATTTCTAAACCATCTCTGTTACCGTAATTTCCGAGAAATGTGAATATATATATGTATAATTTTTAATTTGTGTGACTACCTGCATGAGGTGATTGTATATTGTAACACAGTATCTGTGTATATTTCACTGTCGTCTCAATATACGCACGTGTCACTCTCTCCGGGACAGAGCTGTCGGCTAACACAAAATACAAAATAACGCCTTACTACACTGCATACATGTTTTGGGGGATCGAATAGGTAGGAAAATAAAATATCAAGAATTTCCCACTTGAAGTTTTTATCCGGGTACAATTTCTATATCAAATTCAAGATTTCATCTCTAGTAACTATAATGAATAAAGAGGTATGAAGAAATTATGCAAGGAAGAAACAGACCCGGGGGGGGGTAACTTCTATATGTATAGGTACGGGACGTGCGGCAAATTCGGGGTAGAATTTCCCGAAAGACTTTGGAGATTTCGGGTCTATATTTTAGCAATTTCTGGAGATTTCGGGTTTAATTTCTTTTTGTTTGGAGATTTCTGGTATCAAATTTTGTTTTCCTGGCCAATATAAACAAAGTGAAATGATTGAGTGATTTGCTACATTCCCGGTGTAATGTCACTTTAAATTAGGCATTAATCTTTTGATAACCACATCCCCTTTGGATAAACTCGGGTCTCAAATTTGGCCTAACCTGGATAATTTCGGGTAGGGGTTTTGAACCTAAAGACGCACCCCCCGTCATTTTATAGTCAAGTTACCCCAGATAGTTCGAAAATGCTTTATATATTCTTGATACATGTTGTGAAAGCGGATAGAAGAGAAAATATGATACTACAACATGCATATCTTATAATATCCATGGATGTCGGATCTCAAGCTTACAGCCGAGACACGAACGCAAAGGTTTTAAGTCACAAAAGCTGATATTTCTTTGAAGCTGCAGTTGATTGTTCGGAAATTGGCAAAATTTTGCATTTTTTTCTGTGGAATACATAATTATACAGTATTAATTTTGTGTTTGTTTAATTCACATTAGTTTGGATTACTTTTTAAAAACACCCTTTTTATACTATAATGCAATCAAAGCACCGTTTNTTTAATGAAACAGTATCATTACATTCAACAAGACAATACGGAAAGTCATTAATAAAAATTTTAAACAAAGAGGGGCTTAAGTTGTCCCCTTGTCGTACTCCAAGATTAATATTAATTGAGTCTGTGAGAAGATCTCCTACCTTTATACTTGCTGTGGATTGTCTGTACATATCAACTATAATATTATAAAAAAGAGTACCAACATTCATATTAAGCAATTTGATTTTCATCCCAGAATGTATAACACTATCAAATGCTTTGCGAAAATCCACAAAACACATAAATAATCTACCTTTACTTAAATTACAATATTTATCAATCAGTGTCTTCAAAATAAATACATGGTCAGCAGGACGTGCATTTTTTGTAAATCCAATTTGCGTTTCATGAATCAACTTATGTTTTGTCAAAAAACAATACATATTTTATATGTCTCTGTCAGAAGTAAAGGGAACTTGCGTAAGCAAGTCCTAGTACATACCAGAGACATATAATTATATGTCTCTGTGCATACCTTCCATTTTCGATTATGTTGGTGATATACAGGTATTTTGATTTCGGCTTAAATAATGTTTTCCGGAAAGATTATTTGTCGTGAAATAAATACACTGTTACACTTGTTTTATAGGTTTGAAACCAGATAGTTCGAAAATGCTTGATATATTCTTGATACATGTTGTGAAAGCGGATAGAAGAGAAAATATGATACTACAACATGCATATCTTATAATATCCATGGATGTCGGATCTAAAGCTTACAGCCGAGACACGAACGCAAAGGTTTTAATAAGTCACAAAAGCTGATCGGAAATTAGCAAAATTTTGCATTTTTTTCTGTGGAATACATAATTATACAGTATTAATTTTGTGTTTGTTTAATTCACATTAGTTTGGATTACTTTTTAAAAACACCTTTTTTATACTATAATGCAATCAAAGCACCGTTTTATGATAATAACACCTTTTGCATCTTATAATTTGTAAATTTCTTAAAGTCACGTGCGGTAAATTTTATGATTACCTGTGATACGTGCACAGGCGTGTGCCACACCTAGCGAAGGTGAGGTAAAGTTTTGGTGGAAATAAACAAACCACAATTAACATCGTTACCAGGTGACTAAGGCTAATGTTGTACATGAAGTGTACTGTACAAAGGTTCCGTGATTAAAAAAAGCAAAAACAAAAAAAGACAGAAAAATGACCAAAAAAACCACAAAAAACACGTGTGTGGCAAATATGTCTCTGATTTATTGAAGATTTCTTGGTTTATTATTTGTTTACTTATTACTTGTGGTAAACGTTTTTCTAGGACTGCAGAATTCTTCCTTTCCATACACGTTTTGATCCATGTTATGATTGCGTACATAGCAGTTAGTGGAAATATGAGGACACGTGCATGCCTAAGTGCATAAGAAGCCTAACACATGTGTCTCATCAGAATACGTGTTGAGTCGGAACAATATGAAGAAGTTCCATATTAGTAAAAAAGCACAAGACACATAATCCTAATCACGCACATCAGCATAATAAAAACAAACTCAGATGTTTTTTTAACCTCGCTGACTAGGACAGTATCTGTTGTATGAAAAAGGGGATCTTCAGATTTTTAACTTTCAAGCAGAAAAAAGAACAAACCTTGAGACCTCTATGCTTGTTGTCGAAAATTGAAGCTTCTTGGGTAAAGCAAAGACCAACCGCCTTCTTGCCGGGAACGGCAAACTCGCACCGTACAGCAAGTCGTTGTGTATTGAGCCATTCAGTATTTTTGTTTTGTTTTGAAGTCTGGTATATTT
Source organism: Modiolus philippinarum (assembly GCA_002080025.1). Lineage (NCBI taxonomy): Eukaryota > Metazoa > Mollusca > Bivalvia > Mytilida > Modiolidae > Modiolus > Modiolus philippinarum. The sequence continues at coordinate 11,272 of MJUU01070267.1, forward strand.
GAGCATAGTCACTGGTTTGAATCGGTCAATAGTAAAAAAATGTATATTGAGTTCAATATCCAAAGTTGTAATGTTGTCGAGATAAATTGACTACATTTGTACACTCTGGGACATCAACACATGGAGAATATTATTATAATTCCTTGCTGATTATTGTAAACATATATCCATCCATCCTATATTTAGCCCCTCAAAATGCTTTTTATAATGTAGTGACCAATTCGACAAGCCATGTATCCGGAAGGCGGATTTCAAAGGGGGTTTAAGCCCCTTTTTTTACTGCAAAACAAAACTTGTGGGAAATCTGTATTCTGTTATTTCAACACATCGTTATGAATTGTACTTGAAATGAAATATTTATAGATTTTTAATGGAAAAAATATGCTTTGAAAATTACAATATATCTGGATACACATAATTTTGGGGGAATGAAAGTCGCATTATTCCGACTTTGGAATAAATAATTAATAGACTTGTTTTCAACTATATATACATACATAATAAAAACGCAACAAGTTCTGCCGCGTGCGTGTCACAGATGACCACCTGAACAAAAAATTCACCTGTGTCACACGGACCACCTGGGGTTTTAATTGATGGCAATAAACAATTACAATTAACAAGGTAACATGTTACAGATGATTAAGTTTTGTCAACAAAGAAGTGTAAGTGCTCAATTTCTTAACCATGAAATATATCCACACGTGTGCACATTCGTTTTTGAAAGGAGTAAAATAAACGTATGCATGAAATGTATATTTATGAAAAAGGGTTAGTTTCTTTAACATTTTTTTTTATTTATACTAATAGAAACTCGAAATTTGGACAATTTATAGTTTTTTTCCTAACTTCATGTTCCTGTTTTGATCGACGTAAATTGATAGCGTACATTGTAGTTGTAGTACATTGTAGTACATTTCTCATATATGGTATATGGATATCGAGTATTGACCAATCAAATCATATTATATAAGGTACCGGAAGCCTTATATAAGGTACCGGAAGAAGTCAATATGGCAGCCCCCTGCTTGTTAAAATTTTAATACAAAAACACAAATTATAGAATAACTACTTAAGATCTGGAAACGGGTCACGGCAACAACGTTTGAATAACATATCAAATTTAATTTTTTGAGTGAACTTTCCCTTTAATAGATGTGCACAATACATTTCTGTAAGGGAAAGTTATTTATTAATACTACTCGAAGAATAGAAGGGCATCGAATGTTGCAATAAAATGTATTCTTATGTATTACAGCACTGTACAATAAACATCATTTATATAAAAGACATTCCGTAAGTACTATACATTCCATACTATCAGTAACATGTCATGTTGTTCCCCAGACTTGTGATCATGTCAGATTATCATGTACTATCTCCTACAACTGCAACTAACATCTCGACATTAGCAAACGAAAAAAAAATACTTAGACTCTGCTCACAGATTTTTTTTTCAATTTTATTTTCATAGTCAACGTTATTTTTAATTTGTTCGCGAATTCTCATTTATTCGCAATTTACCTATACATTTTTTGATTTAAAAGTCAATTCAAACCATGCCGATCTCTATCATTTGTGAAGTATAAAATATCCCTTTAATATCATCACCTTTATGGTGTTGCCTTAAATTCTGATATGACCCTATTATTCACAAAAAATCCATAATATGAAACCGTGCTTTTGCTTCGTCTTGACGAAATCAGAGAGTATAGAAATTAATTATAAACTTTTGCGAAGTGCTCAATGCATCCAAAAAGGGTTGCTCAAGGGAATGTTATAGGTTGAGGGTCTGGCTCCTCCTAAATGGATTGTTGGCGTCTATAGACGTTTTATTGTGAAGCTGAAGACTCTTGAGAAGCCAAGAATGGGTTGCATTGCAAGATTAAATTCTCCGTCTTACTGGACCATGTCATCTTTTTCAATTGACAGGTAAGATTTTTCTTCCCTTGATCATGAGATATCCTTGTATGGTTTAAATATTGCTATATGAACGAAAATCAATTGCCTTACTTGTACTACACCATTATAAGGCCACATCAAATTAATTAATAGATTCTCATCCCCACCCGCCACATTTTTTCTAAGCTCAATAATTTTTTTATTTTCAATTATTCAGAAATTTTCTTTAGATTCCTATCAATTTTAGTGAAAATCGGTAAAAAATATAAAATAAAACCCTCCCACCCGCCCCAGATTTTTTGTTACAGGTGGATGAGAATCTACAAATTAACTTGATAGGGCCTAACTTTGGTACATGAGAAATCGTCAACATATCCCTTATTATTTCTTTTTAAAAAACAAATCACAAGTGAGTATAAGAAATACATGGATGTTCCACGAAACAAATATATCACCTGCACTATATATATATTGAAGAATTCCTGTGTTTGTTATCGAGAGACAAAGTCCAATAATACAATGAGGGGGGGTATAAGCAAAGCAGAACAATATAAACGGTGCACATCTATAAAATATACTAGAGCATACCTCCAAGTTTAGTGGAAAAGCACCGATCTGTTTAGGAGAAGTTGCGGATAGTGGAGGTATAATATAAGATTCGATAACATACAAAGTCCAATCAAAACATGGAAATCTGGAATAAAATGAAATAAAAAACAAATCATAAAAACAAAATGCATATGGTACAAACCTGCAATATACACTGAGGCATTCTTACAAGTTTTGTTGAAAAGGAAAATGGAGGTGTACCCTTAAGACTCCAAGAAAGCTTAAATGACAAAAGTCCAATAATAGCTTAAAATTCTGAGATTAAAAAAAACAAAGAAAAAAACACACGGTGCACATCTTAAATATATACTGAAGCATTTTTATAAGTTTTGTGAAAAAGTACCATGCAGTTTTGGAGTTGTCGATAATGGAGGTATATCCTCAAAACTCCTCAAAATGAAGAAGAACAATAAAAGCTATGTATTCGTAAAGACTTTGGCTGATGTGCTTTTATTCCATATCCTTTCTTTGTTGATCCAATAAGCTTATATGACAAAGTCAAATGGATATGGAGATTCGGCAAAAAGGGAAAATTATGTAAAACAAAGTCCATGGTGCTCATCTGCAATATATACTGAATAGAAAAAAGAAGGGAAACGGGGAATGTTTCAAAGAGACAGCGACCCAAAGGGGAGTAATAACAACAATGAAGCATTCTGAAAGTCTTGTTGAAAATTACCAAGGGATTAAGAAGGCGTTGTAGATAATGGAGGCATACCCTTAAACTCAAATAAGCAATTTGACAGCTTGAAAATCTGAAAAAAAACAAATCGTTTATTTTAGAAACGCACAAAGAAGTTTTAGAATAGCAAATAACTGAAGAAAAGAAAAATGATAGTTGATATTTTTGATATTGGGAATGAAAAGTAAAGTATTTTGACGAAGCAGCAAATGACAGAGTACAGATGCACGCACAACCTGATCTTACTATGAAATAGCCATATTTTGTAAACAATAAGTACGATGTAGATTACTGAAATAGGGTATTACAATGGTGTATTTGGCAAATGAGAAACGAGAAATACCTAATCAAATGCGTTCAACACCAAATTTTCAAGTCGTAAATTCTCCTTTATTACATGTTTTTATTAATTTTGGAAATATGCATCCAATGAAAAAAACGGAGGTGATTGCAAAGTCATGTTCAGTGATTAAAATTCATATAAGATAACAAAATGCCGAAATTGCTGTAAGTTATGTCTTTTCAATGCAGATGAAAATAAAATATTTGGGGAATCAAAAATCATATGAAACTGAGAGAGGACAAATGATCAGATTGGTCTAACGGTAACACTAAAACTAGTTAATGGCAGAGCTTTGAATGAGGACATACAACTGTAAAGGTAGTGGACCACGAACAAAGAAGACAATGCACTTACGACTACAGAAATACCCAAGTTTCATAATAAACAGTAAATTTCGTTATGCTGTACACATGTTTCAAGGTGTAACCTCTCATCAGCAGCATTAGAATCAAATAATATGGAAAGCCACAATCTAAAAAAAATCCAAAAAGAAGTACCAGAAATCTTGAAATAGGAGACAAAATCCAGTACCAAGGACATCCATCGAGTGCACACGCAGAACTGAAAGTAATTTTATAACCTCGTGATTTAATTACATTTGACTTCACTTTCTAACTTTTCTATACATAATTTTCTCGATACTTATTATAATAAGTGATATTTTGGGGAAAAATAATAATGGGCAAGTTGTTTGTATCTCATCTTGACAAAAAGTCACAGTTTTTGACAATAAATTATACTATCCTTTAGTACAATTACCGTAATTGTGAAAGACAATTACGGACACGAATACAGAAACCACATTTCTCTAATGATATGTCAAGTTTAAACCGGTTTTGACCCGTTAGATAAATTTTCATATTCAACGTATGTTGAATAAAGCCCCGTGTTATTTCCCGCCAAATATATTCGGAATACAATTCTCGGTGTTTGTCATTCATCATTAGAGAAAAAGATTACACCACTTTATCCCGATTATTACTATAAACATAATGCCCTTGGATGAAGGTGTTAGGGTAGATTAACACACGAGGTAAAAATTATCACCCGAGACAACGTCGAGGGTGATAATTTTTCACCGAGTGTGTTAATCGAACTAACACCTTCATCCAAGGGCATTATGATTTTTATTATACTGAATGCTTAATGTACACAATAAGTCCTCGATGTACGTTATGTTTGAAAATAATAATAGTAATAATACGTTTTATTTATGCAACATCAAAAACACATAAATAAATAGTCAGTACTGGTTTACTATTGTATCGAACTGTGGCAAAATCGCTTTTAACTTCAATTAAATTTGTGACAAGGTCCTTTTTTAATATGATTAGGTCACTTTTATCTTACAACTGAATACATTTATAACTAAAACAGCTTTAATTATTGTTGTCAAAAATAAAATTGACCAGAAAATAAGAATCTGTATACATCGACGACGTCATCGATCGGAGCGGGTGTTAATTTAAACATTAACACATGTTGCTAACGATTAACACATGTTGCTAAGGATGGGCGTGGCTAATGAGACGTTACTACAAATTAACAAATGCCGGTTATCCAATGTAATTACCGGATAATGTAAGAAATTTGCATAAAGTATAATAACATATTTTATCCACTCTCGATAGTTAAATTAAAAAATTTTAATATGCTCGGCAAGCCTCGTAATTAAAATTTTAAAATTTAACTATCTCTAGTGGATAAAAAATGATAATTAACGGGATCTTGTGGTGTAATCTATAAATTGACTAAAAATGGGGAGACGGGAGAACAAAGATAACTCAAGGTTGGAACATATAAGAAGAGTCGGTAGGGAAGAGACTTTGACCAAGTCCTTGCTTTGACCTTACAACACAATGTTTTCGCTCAGAAGGTCCTCGGTATGGAAGAGTAAAAAAATCCCTGAAAAAGTACTCACAGCAGATGTTTTGGACGGATTGTACCCTGGAAGCATGAGACTACTAGTACTTTTTATTTGTATTTGTAATATGTTCGGGTTCTTTTGGGTTATCCGTCTTGAGCTTCTAACGTCGGAAAGGGTTGTTTTCTATTTTTCATTTGTACACCATGGAATTCACTCGGATAATCTTTTCATATCACGAAAAGCTCGGTTAAACATCAAAGCCTAATTGTCTTTGGTTAATGTCGGGGTGCTGTTCGACTTTTTGAAACACCAACATATAGGTACCATATAGATGCCCGAGAAGATCGACTTGTGTGAAATAAACGATCTACATGGTAATTTCCTTACAAAATGTTCAGGTCTTGAAAGTGAATGAAACGAAAATTTCGAAAAGTAGATATTGTTTCTTTAAAACGTGGATAGTCTGCTTACACGACTGAAAGCAAAATGTACTAAGATATGGCAAACCAATACCGTCAGATTCATGGTTTGACCACTAATGTCTACAAATGTCTATCAAAACAACTGGATGACCAAAAAAACCAACAGATGTATAAAATCTGATAGAGAACAAGGAACCAATAGGATCTAAGAGAGAAACCAAAACAGCTTTGCTACATCGGCAAACGAATACCGAAGCAAGAACGAGGAAAGGGGAAATTCTAAAATCATAAATCCAAAATCACGGCAATTTACAGCAACACGAATTGAGACAGTATGACAAAGACATAACAAACAAACAAAAAATGAACAAAAACGCCACAAAACTAAAGTACTAGCAGTGTGAACTATATAAAAACTGAGGTATCATCAGGTGCTCCGGAAGGGTAAACATGATCTGCTCCGATTTTGTCACAGTCGGTATTAGTCAGTCCGGTAACAAACTCTTGATTATTTGAACGAGGGAAATAGAATCAAATGTTAAAACATTAAGTTTTTACAAAATTGAAACTAGAGGTTGTCGGAATGACAGCTATCCCCGCTCTCCCTGTTTGACACAGAAAACAGTTGTTTTGCCCCCCCCCCCCCCCCCCCCCCNGGCCATAATTTTTCTCAAATATTTTTGAAATCAAACTATTGATAGTCGTTATGTTTACAAAAAGAATTTAACGATATATGGTTGTTAGGCAGATTTCCAAAAAATAAGTTTATCAAGGACAGGGCTTTTATTCCTGTCTACATCTTGATGTCGCCTGAGGGTCTTCAAAGTATGGTTGCTATGTAGAATTCCAAAAAAGTGGTCTTTCAGAGTTTTAGGAAATTTACCAATATTGGAATAAAATATTTTTGAAATCAAATTGATTAAAATGTTTGTCCTAAACTAAACAAACTATCCAAGTATGGTTGCTAGGTAGAATTCCAAAAAAATAAGTGGTCTTTGAGACTTTTAAATATAACAAACTGGAATAAATATTTTTGAAATCCAATTAATGAAAGTGTTTGTCCTAAATTAAAGAAGCCATTTAAGTATGGTTGCTAGGTAGAATTCCAAAAAATAAGTGGTCTTTGAGACTTTCAGGAAATTTACCAAGATTGGAATCAAATATTTTTGAAATCCAATTATTTAAAATATTTGTCCTACACTAAGCAAACTATCTAAGTATGGTTGCAAGGTAGAATTAAAAAACAAGAGTTGTCAGAAGACAACATAGCTCGCCGGGGAATCCAGTAACCTCAATGCACAATAAATTCGAAAGTAATAGAAAGCTTTCTTCACAAGAAAGTCACATATCAAATGTAAACACTCTATCACTAATCAACTTAATTCTAGAAGCAAAGTTAAAGTTTTCAAAAAATTGCCCTCAGGGCAAGGTCAAGGTCAAAATGTCTACAAATATGGTACCATTAGAAAGCTCTCATCAAAAGAACGTCACATACCAAATATGAGCACACGAGCACTAAACAACTTAATTCTAGAAGAAAAGCTAAAGTTTTTAAAAAATTGCCCTCAGGGCAAGGTCAAGGTCAAAATGTCTACAAATATGGTACCACAAGAAAGCTCTCACCATAAGGAAGTTACATACAAAATATAAACACCCTA
>MJUU01070267.1:18835-54045 GCA_002080025.1 Modiolus philippinarum
AAGTATGGTACCAGAAGAAAGCTCTCATCATCAGGAAGTTACATGCCAAATATAAGCACCCTACCGCTAAAAGCCTACCTTCTATAGACAAGGTTAAAGGTTTTTTTTTTCAAAAATTGCCCTCAGGGCAAGGTCAAGGTCAAAATGTCTGGAAGTATGGTACCAGAAGAAAGCTCTCATCATAAGAAAGTTACATACCAAATATAAACACCCTACCAGTAAAAGCCTACCTTCTAGAGGCAAGGTTAAAGTTTTTCAAAAATTGCCCTCAGGGAAAGGTCAAGGTCAAAATGTCTACAAATATGGTACCACAAGAAAGCTCTCTTCACAAGGAAGCCACATACTAAATATCAACATCCGAACTCTTAAGGTCTCCATTCCACAAGCAAGGTTAAAGTTTTTGCTGAAGACGCCGACGCTGACACCGAGGTATATAAATAGCTCTCCGGACATTCGTCCCGGCGAGCTAAAAATAAGTGGTTTTGAGACTTTCAGGAAATATACCAAAACTGGAATAAATATTTTTGAAATGCGATTAATGAAAATGTTTGTCCTAAATTAAAGAAGCTATTTAAGTATGGTTGCTAGGTAGAATTCCAAAAAAGTGGTCTTCGAGACTTTCAGGAAATTTACCAAAATTGGAATCAAGTTTTGAAATACAATTGATTCAAATGTTTGTCCTTAACTAAACAACTATCTAAGTATGGTTGCTAGGTAGAATACCAAAAATAAGTGGTCTTTGAGACTATCAGGAAATTTACCAAGATTGGAATAAAATTGATTAAAATGTTTGTCCTAAACTAAACAAACTATCTAAGTATGGTTGCTAGGTAGAATTCCAAAAAAATAAGTGGTCTTTGAGACCTTCAGGAAATATACCAAAACTGGAATAAATATTTTTGAAATGCAATTGATGAAAGTGTTTGTCCTAAATTAAAGAAGCTATTTAAGTATGGTTGCTAGGTAGAATTCCAAAAAAGTGGTCTTTCAGACTTTCAGGAAATTTTCCAAACTTGGAATCGCATTTTAGAATTCTAATTATTCAGAGTCTATTTTTTTGTCAAACAATTGCTAAACTACATAATAATATTTTCAAATTAAAAAAAGATACGAGTCTTTGAGACTATCAGGAAATTTAAGTTGGAACTGGAATCATAATTCCGATATTGAAAATCTACAGACTATATGTAACAATTCCGCATAAAGATTTAATCCTTAAACTCAAAAATATAGGAGGAGTTTGTGTCACATGCCACGTGTCAAAATCAACATCTTGGGGCCTCTTGTTTGCACAAAAATAAAAAAAATCCGAAAGCTTACTGCGCATATACAGACTATATTCAACAATTCTACAATAAATTCAAATCCATAAATCCATAAATGTAGGAGTTTGTGTCACATGCCATATGTGTAAAAATTGACATCTTGAGGCCCCTTGTTTGTACCAAAAGCAATAACAAATATCCGAAAGCTTATTGCGCATTTACAGACTATATGCAACAACTCTACAACAAAATTAGATCCCTTAATCCAAAAATGTAGGAGGAGTTTGAGTCTCAAGAAAAGTGACGGACGGACGGACGGACGGACAGACAGCCAGACAGGCAGACGGACGGACGGACGGACGCACAGACAGACGGATCGAGGGTATAACAATACTTCCGAACTTTCTTCGATGGTACGGGGATAATAATAAAATCGTTTTTTTTGCCAGCATCGAAGTACTAGTCTACTAGACTGGTGATTGTCCTCCGATACTAACTGTCCAACAGCAGAGGACGACCAAGTGGTACTTAATATAAACTTGTTGATATAAATTCAAATTGTAGTTGCCAATTTCGACAGCTAATGTCTCTCTGGTAAATGTAAAATGAGCTTTTAACGAGGGAGATGTTCCTTAGTTTTGAACTTAATATAAACAAATCTATTTATTATACAAGAAAGTGACACCCTCTTTTGTATTTTTGTGAAGGACAATGGAATTAATATAGTAAAGATGACAGTAAACACTTACAATGGCCAGATATTACAATGACATGCCACAATCTACTAGGAAATTGCACAAGAAAAACAACAAAAGACAAAAAACAAACGTAGACAACGATAGGAGCTCGAGATAGTCGGACTTGGTACCGGCACTAGCAAGAGCTAGCGGTAGGGTTAAACCGGTTTATGGGTACCCAAACCTCCCCTCTCTCTTTCCCGTTTCCCTATAGTATAATAAACACACAAATTAAACCCAGTACAGGTAGACTACTAACTCTAAGACCACAATCTTGAGAAGAAAAGAATAAGACAAAGATGGATCAAGGAGCGCTCGCCGCTAAACTGCCAGCTAGCTCAACGAGCCTAGTCTGCTGGTAAAATACTGTCGCACTACAGAGGAAGTTTTGTGGTTCTCGAGTCTTTTCATTTTATGAAAAGGTAGATGGCATAAATAATTCAGTAAGCAATGTTTTTTAAATAAATAATATATATATTCATACAATTTGATCAATAAGATGATTATCAATTTAGTGTTATGTTATATCAATACATACTACAATCCTAAAATTGGCACATTTAGTAAAGTAAATATCAAATACTTAGACATGAATTGGTATATATTATGCACAACCTGCAATAGCAACAAAAACAAATGGAAGAAAATACATAAAAAAAGACAAACAATTAAAAAAAAAACAAAAAAGGACAAGCAAACAAAGAAAAAACAAACAAAAATAAAAACAAAGCAAACAAACATAAAAAAAACCAAAGAAAACACAAAAAATAAATAAAATGAAAATAAGAAGAAAAGGTTCTGGATACTGAACGATATTTTGCATATTGCTTACTTTTTGAAAAAATTTCGTTTAATTAACCCGTTTAGTCCGTTTGACTTTAATTTCACTTACGGTTCAAAAGTTAATTTTATACAATATTTCCTCAGAATCAACCTCCTGGTAAGACTTTGTTATGAAGTATACTATTATCATTGTCAGATCCCTTCATTCTTTCTACCAACGAAACAACAAGAACAAGAGTCAATACCGCGAAAAGTCCAGAAAAAATAATCAACTTTTCTGCACGACCAGCATATTTTTGGGCTTTATCAATATTACCATTTATGATACCAGCATCAAATTCTTTCTGTATGTTGAACGCGAACAGAGCAGCTGGAATACCTAAAGGAAAATATACAACGACAGCCACAATGCTTAATATCTTCAGAAGTAATATCCGATTTTTGGTAAGAGGTCGTCGTCTTTTTTGGTAGGGTTGTGAACCGTAATGGTTGTAATGTTCTGTTTGTATCACTTTAGATCCATCTGGTTTCTTAATTATAACGTCTTCTTGGACTACACTATTTTGACCTCCATTTGTGAATATCACAGGATAACTAGTTCTGTTTGTGGCTTCGTTGTCTTCTAGTTTTGGGACTTCAGTATTTTCAGCTTTAAGTTTTGCAGCAATATTGGTATCGGTAAAATTGTCTTCAAAACACTGGTTGGCGTTTTTCGATGCGAGATTGTCGGCAAACACTTCATTTCTGTCGCTGTCGTCAAATGCAGGATTAATGTGTTCAAGTGCAGTCGTATCTTTTAATTCCAGTGAACCCAGATGTGGTTGAATGTTACGTTCGTCCTTGTCGACTAGATCGTCTATATCATGATCAAAGTCTTGTGACATTCTGTAATATAAAAAAATTATGCAAGCAAACACAGTCAATAAATACAATCAATATTGAAGATTGAAAATCAAGTATTGTTAAGCAAAATGAATGAAATGGTAGCATTTTCAATACAATTTACACTGTATTCATAATCATTTACGTGTATAATTCGTTCCCTTGTTTGTTTCTATTTCTATTTCTTCCAAAAGGATGGTAACTCATAGGAGTCAACATCCAGCAGTTAGGTAAACTGACTAGAAGTTTAAAATTCTTGAGAGTTCAGAATTTGTTATATTCCAGGAAAAAAATCCCAAATGAAATAACTTTTGTTTATTTGTTCTCTTCCAAAATCTCTTTTATTTTGATCTCCCAATGCAATGAAGAGATATAAATTGTCGAGGTGTCCATTAGCAGAAGTGTAATTAGCTGAAGCTACATTTATCAAATTAATTCTATCCACTTTTTACAATAAATGCTTGCAGCTCTCCATGACCCAGCCACTGATAGCAACAATTCTTGGACATACAAGAGCGTCCAAGATTTTTATCCCCGCACTTTAGAATTCTTTTTATGCCCCCCGAAAACGAAGTTTGGGGGGTATATAGGAATCACCATGTCTGTCCGTCTGTCCGTCCCCTTTCGTGTCCGTAGCACCTAGGATTATCAAACTTGGTGTGTGGATGCATCATGGGAAAACGATGTGTCGCGCACTGTGACCTTGACTTTGACCTTTGACCTTTATAATAGTAAAACCATGTGCATTCCGTGTCCGGAGCAGAACTTTTGTACCGTAGCACCTAGGATTATTAAACTTGGTGTGTGGATACATCATGGGAAGACGATGTGTCGCGTACCAAATTTAGGTCACTGTGACCTTGACTTTGACCCTTTGACCTTTATGATAGTAAAACCGTGTCCGGAGCAGAACTTTTCAACAGTGGCACCTAGGATTATCAAACTTGGTGTGTGGATGCATCATGGGAAGATGATGTGTCGCATACCAAATTAAGGTCACTGTGACCTTGACTTTGATCTTTGACCTTTATGATAGTAAACCCGTGTCCGGAGCAGAACTTTTGAACAGAAGCATCTAGGATTATCAAACTTGGTGTGTGGATGCATCATGGGAAGACGATGAGTCGCGTACAAAATTAAGGTCACTGTGACCTTGACTTTGACCTTTGACCTTTATGATAGTAAAACCGTGTCCGGAGCAGAACCTTTGTACCGCAGCACCTAGAATTATCAAACTTGGTGTGTGGATGCATCATGGGAAGACGATGTGTCGCGTACTAAATTTAGGTCACTGTGACCTTGACTTTGACCTTTATGATAGTAAAACCATGTGCATTTCATGTCCGAATCAAAACTTTTGTACCGTAGCACCTAGGATTATCAAACTTGGTGTGTGGATGCATCATGGGAAGACGATGTGTAGGTCACTGTGACCTTGACTTTGACCTTAATAATAGTAAATCCTTGCTCATTTTATGCCGAAAGCTTGGTTAAATCAGGTTTGTATCCACTGTATTATATATTATTTAATGTATTACCCTTTAAATGAAGTACATGTACCAGATATGAACTGATTGGAATAATTTCAGTCCTGACAGGCTTTATTTCTGTTAGATTTACTTTCCAATTACCATGTGGCTAAAGGTCGAATTTCAAAATGACATGCCTTGGTACTCATATGCAGTTGCGGGGGGTATTCGTCTGGCTTTGCCGACAGCTCGTTTTTTTGTACTTTTCTTCTGTCCACTAGATGAACTCCTCGCTCATTTTTTGTTGAATCTGTTATATTCATTTGTAGCATTTTCCCTTATTATCTGTATATGTTCAATAAGTTTAAGACTTTCGTTCAAGAATCACATGTTGCTGTTTTTTTTTTACCATAAATGGTCAAATTGTGAAATTAAGCTTTTTATTGGAACTCCCTCTTAAGGTTTTAGTTTCAGTTGATTTTTAAAGAGAAAAAAAATTTACAATAGGGTCTGTAAGTCTCGTCATGTGACTCGCGAGAATCCACGATAAACCGGCAATTCGAAAACGTTTCCCGCCGAAACATGGCGTCTGAGGATTATGACGTTCAAATTTTTGTTTGAAACGTCACATATCTTTGTCCGGATACAGTTTTTGGTCCCGGAAGTACCAAAATTGTACGAGACTTACAGGCCCTATTCTATCATTTGCAGATGCACAATAAGCTTTCGGAATTTGAATTTTTGTTGTTCGCTTAGGACCATTGGGGCCAAATTGAAGGAAAACTAGAAATATTCTTGTGTGGTATGCTTTTACTGAAAAAAATCACTAGATCATTGTTTTATCTGCACTGAAGAGACATAAGTTGTCGAAATGCGCATACGCAGAAACAAAATTCACAGTAACTTCGGTATTCAGTTATTTGTAGATACACAATTAGCAATTACCTGTTATTTAGGTTCTAGGAGTTAAAACATAGTGTTATTCCCACTTTGATAAATTTCCTGGAAGTCTAAAACAACGGCAGTAGAATACCGAAGAAACAAAGAACAAGATTACATAAATCAAAGTCCAGAGACAATTCAAAAGTATGAACACCAGAAGACGGAAGACCCAAGACACTACACGACCACTAAACGTAAACAATAAAAACTAAAGCACTAACAGTGTGAACTCTTAAAGAGTGACATCAAAAAGACCAATAAGTTTTAAAATTTTAGCATGAGACCTCGTTTTTAGATAATCTGTCTGACAACAGCAATACTTTTATAAGCATACGAATTACAAAAAAATGGGATTTAATTTTTGGTAAATTTTCTGTAAGTCTCAGAGTCTAATTATAACAGGTAACCAAAAATTTTTCGCGATTTTTATGACAACAGCAATATTTGGGAACCTAAGGCAGACATGACCCCGGTTGGTCTGGTTTGCAACAAGAAAAGTGTTTTAGTCCAAAATTAATGGAATGTGATTTCGAACAAAGCAAACCGGGTACCTTGAACAATTATCTGCATGGGAATAAGTTTATTTAGTGGACGGAATATGCTTAGAGACCGACCATTTAACCTGAAAGGGGGGGGGGGCAGAATTTTTTTTCGCGCTACGCGCGAAAAAATTTATTTATTTTTTTCCACATGTACCAACAAAATATTTCTTTTTCAAAATTAACATTAATTTTTTGGGCAGAAAGCCTCCTTCAGAATTTTTTTTTCATCATATTTTTTTCACATAAAATCAGCTCCAAAATATTTTTTTCGAAAAAAAACATACCCCTCCTCTTTCAAGTTAAATGGTCGGTCCCTTATTCGATGGACGGAATAAGTTTATTCAATGAGTGGACGGAATATGTCGCATATATATGATTCGGTGGATGGAATATGTTTTTTCAGTGGACGGAATATGTTTTTTCGGTGGACGGAATGTGTTAATCCGGTGGACGGAATATGTTTATTCTGTGGACAGAATATGTTTTCTCGCTGAACAGAGAGAATAAAGGCAAGCCATATTGAAGTCAAACTATAGAAAAAGAGATATTGTTTTAAAAATAATACATCGGAGACACGACAACCCTTTTTGCACGAAAGAGCTATTAGAATATGTACAGGCGCGGGTCCAGGGAATTTGAAAAGGGGGGGGGTCCAATTTAGAAGCGAAGAAAAATATCGGCGTGCGATGCGAGGCGCGAAAATTTTTGGTGTTTTTCTTAGTAAAAAATCAGGAAATTCATTAAAAAGTACATGATTGTCCGAAAAAAAAGGGGGGTTCTAACCCCCAGAATCCCCCCTTGGATCCGCCAATGATGCAAGTACTTCAACATAAAACAGCCGTGATTAATAATGCGGACTTATGATTACTTACATGCAAAATTTTGTTTTAGATGCTTGCATTACAGTGACATCGTACGTCTTTTCCAAATCGATTTCAGGGTAATAAATAATTGATTTACTTGTTTTTCACCATCTGTGGCTCAAACTTTGCATAAAAACATAGTTTTAATTTATGTTTAAAAACCACGAGGTCTATTGACTTTTACGATTTAAAGTCCATTCATAAAATAAAATACTTCAATAATAACTAAATATAAAGTATGAAAATAACCATGTTCACTCAGTTGTGACATGTCTTGTATTCTCCTCAAGCACATGACGAAGGGCAATATTTGACACAGACAGATATCAATTTTTTAAAACTTAAATCGAAATTACACCATTTACAGACAGATTTAGCTAACAGAAATTCAAAGATCCAATTCCATCAGCAAATTGACATTAATTTACTTGGATATTCTGATAACAATTTACCTGGTTTCTTCACCTGTCCAACAGGGGGCGCTCTAACAATCTACGCACTACCTATATTAATAGCCACTTTATTTGTATGAATAAATATTTCAAGGGCTTGTTACGAAAAAATAATTATAGCTCGGTTTTTTAGTGGGTTGGAGCTATAATTATTTTTTCGTAACAAGCCCCTGTGGTATGTCGAAATCAGAATAGTGCTATTATATAGTGTCATTTTTGAAAGTCCTGATATTTATGATAAAGTAGTCAGAACAATGAACAAGGCGTTTTTTGTTTGATTGTTTTTTGTTTTGTTTTGTTTTGGGGGAGGGGGCACAGAGAAGAGACAATTAATTGTAGTAATATCTTGAAAGGATAAAAGTTAACAAAAAAAACCTGAAGGAACTGGGGGGTAATAACCAGAGTAGTGAATTTTGTCTAAAGAGGAATTAAAAAAAAGCAAGTTATGAAGAAACTTTATAAAAAGCCATAGTAGAAGAGTATTTCACGTGTGCCAACATCGAACATAAAACCCCGGCACAAAACAAATAAATAGAAAAAAAATCTAAATATAGTTTTATTTGAATTTTGATACATTTTTGAAATTTGCAAAAGGCATTTCTTTGGTTATGGTATTTAGTAGACCAACATTCAGTTTATAAATTATTTTTCTCTTTGCTCTTTGTTTCCAATTTTGTCAAATACTATTACATAGGATGTGATTGTGATGTGGCATGTTGTTTGCAAAGATAACTACCGTCATTCTAGTTACCAAAGAAGGAAATTTTGAATTCCATACGGATTGCTTTTCAAATATATAAAACGCATGTCTTGGGTACCTTGATGGCAGACTTCGGATCAAGTTATTAGATTCGACCAAAATGCCTTTAATGATTGAAAAGTGCTTCATAACATCACTGTTTTCTTTATAAAAACTAAAATAGACAAGTTCTTCTGATCAAATAGGAGCATGTGAGTAAAACTCGGTCCTAAACATTTTGGAATAACATAGTAACAAAGACATACAACAACTGTTAAAAGAGAAAAAAAAATGATAACAGTAAAAAATTACAATCCACATGGGAACTACACAAGATTAACACAACATGAAGCACTATAAGAAACGTGTACAACAATAGGAACTCGGGACATCCTGTGTAAAACCAAAAGTATGTGTTTATTTTTCTATGCTTACTGCATGTTTGTTAATGTGAAACACTACATTATCACGATTATTGATTTTCTTGTTGTGTATGGCGGACATGGTTATTTAGCAGGTGGTTAATCAGCCAATAGAATCCAAGTTTACATCCGCATAACCGCACAATATGATTTAGCATTGAATGTATATAATCAGAGGTACACGTTATTTTGACACTATCATTTTCAATTCACCCCTTTTCAAAAATAGCAAAATCTAAACATTTCTTACCGCGACCAACCTTCTTGATTTGAAAACACCTGACCTAAATGCATCCTAAACGCCATATTGACTTAAAACGTGATAATTACGGACATCCGTATTTAATGCGATTAAAGGGAACTGATTTGTTTTGCTTAATTCTAAATTCCGAGCAGACAGGAAAGGCAGGTCCCGGACAGTAATCAATACACTATATTTTAATCTTTACCAACCCCGGACACGTAAGTACGCACAACGAAATTTGCCACAGCTTAAATCGATGAAATTATTTTGTTTTAAATGAGACCCTAATAAAACATACATGTATCATTTTCTAATTATTTGCCGCTTCTCTTGGTATATTTACCGAGATAATCAAAGTTCAAATAAAAAATTTTCCATAGACCTTAATAATGTTTTTAAAGAAAATCGATGTGGGGGTGATTGATGACTGAATTACGGAAACCAACAAACCAATGAAAAGACGCCAAATGCATTGCCGATGGATTACTTATTTGCAAATAAGGTGCTTGTTTGTTGTTAACTCGGATGGCCAATGAACAAACAGGATTTTGATTTGTTTACTAATTTACATAAAAATGTTTCGGTCAATCTGAGAATAATTTTTGCAGAACCAATATCCAGTTACCATTTACTTTTATTAAAATAAATTGTTTACAGGTAAAAAGTTTTTGTTGACACTTTGTCAAGTAATTCTGTAAGGCAAAATAGTATCCTGTGAAATAAGTTCCAAATGATATTTGGAGAAAAGTTACGGCAAATTTCTTTGTGGCTACTTCAGTACCCAATATATTTGAGTAAAATAATCTTATGCGACTCTGAAAGGTATATGAAAGCCGTACAGTGGCTACCGTAAATTCGTTCACAACACTCATGAACACGCATGTGATCCTGTTTACAATGCAAAATAATTAGTCATGTTTATTAATATAGTCTTCATTTCCTCGAAACAAACCGTCTTTGGAAAATTTTTTAGAGATGGCAAAAATGGATATGGAGTATAATATAATGAGACAACAAAGAAAGTAGTTTTATCTGTTTCCACAAGGAAAACAATTAAAAATCAAAAGATGTTGAAAATATAGCCCTGACTTCGACAATCAGTTTGTTATATATATAAAAAATGTTACCTGTCTCACAAAAACTGTGTATCTTTCTCATTTTACGACAGTGATGAGCAATGATTTTGTTTTCGGAAACGATCGAGTCACGTCTTTATTAAACCGGAAACATGGCAGTGACGTCGAACAAGTGTTGTTATTTAAATATTTTCTCCTAGAAGGTGTTCGGTCACCCAGTTTTTTCACTATATATCTATATGGTATTGCCATTTCTTATCCGATTTTGGTAAAGTTTTCACTGAACATGAAATAATTTTGTGCAGTTTTGATATGTTTCTACAAAACCCTTCTCGGAGAAATATAGTTGTCACGAATTAATGAATGATTATGAATGTATACGTGTGCAAAATTCATTTCGCCATTTCACGCAGTGCTTCAGAAAAAAAAAAAAAAAAAAAAAAAAAAAAAAAAAAAAAAATACGTAAACTTCCTCGCAGTATTTTCAGCAAATAAAATTGATTTATCTATCCATGTCATAGACTGCAACCTACCATAAGTGGACCCAGCAGGTAACCTTAATTATTTTTTTGCATAATTTCCAACTGAAAATACATCATTAGCAAAATACTCGATTTCGTATGATTTGGTTCGAATCCCACTTTCTTATTTTTCAACGTTTTAAAATCTTGATATTTAAACATAAAATTTTACTAAGTTAAAGAACTGAACAGTTCTCAAAATTTGGCTTTTGACCAAAAACAAAATAAGAAGAAAAAATCCTTTGTTCTGACTTGGGTGAGATTGCTGGGGTGATCAGACTAATATCACCCCTGCTAGAACAAAAGATCTGGGATGTAATTATGAATGAATGAAATATACATTTTTGAAATCAATTATCTAATATTTCCCTTTCAAGAATGAACCTTTGACTATTTATTTATACAGGAATTGTATCCGCCCCGTCCTTTTCGCCTTTTACTTATATTTCATCGTCGCAAGATTATTTTTGTTTGATGGTTTTAATTTTCACCAACTATAAACAATTTAACGTACAAGAGCGTAAAATTGCTAATTTTCATTTTTTAAATTTTGTTGTTGCACTAAATGCATCGTTCCTATGTAATTTATATACCCGAACAAACTTAATATGAGGGCTCAGATATCCAACCGTTACTATGAACAATTTACAGACAGGGCGTTTCTAAAACGTATCATACAACTGGAAGGAAATCTTTTCGCCGGCTTGCATGTTCAAATAGTCTAAAAATTAATGTAGTATGGTTATTCCTATGGAGTTGAGAAATAGTATTAGAAGGTATTTAACTTAATACCTTCATATATGGCATTTTATCCACGAAGATATAGTTTATGTACTTATGAGCCAATAACAAGCAATAGTAACGTGTTCAAACTGAGATAAAGGCTATTATAGGCTTCAGAAGTATGGTATCTCCGGAAGCTTGAAAGGAATTGCATACAGTAGCCTAAATTTGCAACTTATTTACATAAAAAGACTTTTTCATGGTATTTTTCATCATCTGTTGTGCAGTTTATTATTCATTTTTATTAAATAATAGTAAATATCTGCATTTCTTGAAGAGTCTTTGAGATTTTAAGAAAATTTCATCTCATCGTACAAGTATTTCAAATACCATGGAAATTCAACATTTACAATTTGACCACCAACTGACTATTTGATAGACTTAATGCTTCTTGTTTGCAAAATTATTGCATAGTTTAATTCCAAGCACTAAAAAAAAGTCATATAAATGCAGGTTTAGCACCTACAAACACACGACTTTGATTAGTTGGATATATGGGGCGGGGGCCTTGTCACACAGTTATTTACAACAAAAGTCTTGTATATCAATGAAAGCAATATATATGAGTTAAACAATGTCCTTTGACCTAAAACAAGTTGCATTTAGGACACATGTTTAAAATTTTAAGTCATTTAATATTTGTCGATAAGCCCATCACAAAAGTAAGAAATTTCAGTTTGCGGCACCGTATTTCTCTTAAAGTGTTCAATAGATTTCATTCAAACTTTGCTGATTTACTCGAATGACATAAAATAATATAAAAAAATAAATATCAGCCAATTTAATCAGATAAGAGGATCCCTTTAGGTATCATACCTCTAAAAGGACATGCTTTCGCAAGGTTGCATGTTCAAATAGTTTGGGTTGGACGTAAAAGTGAAATTCGGAATTGACCTCCCCCCCATGATTACTTATAGTGGAGTGCATTGTCGTATATAAAATTATTGTTGCACTCGTATTTTGAATGGAAGCTCACTACATATATAATAATTCAGGAATATTCGAAACGACAGTAAATGTGCTACATGTATGAAGCGCAGAAAATGACCGATTTAACAAAGTCGAATAGGGAAAAATCAATGGTTGTACGAGACCTAAAATATGCCTGATGAAGTAGATGGCCGACTTATTAGCATGTTTACAAGGTTGAAAATTTTACAAATAGCAAAATACCGAAGTTGCTGTAAATTTTGTTTCTGAATATGCGCATTTCGACAATTTATTTTTTCTTAGTGCAGATAAAATCAAAACATTAGGAAATCCATCAACCAAAATACGTGTAAAAGTCACCAATAACATCTAAATAAAAGAGCCAAAATTAGCTAAGTACAGAGCTATACAAGAGGGAGATATCTTTAGGTTTAAACAAAATTTTCTTAAATTTAGATATTACTAAGTTTCAAAATAAAATCGATTTTCGGGCCAGCACCGAAGTACTGGCTACTGGGTTGGTGAATACCCTTGGGGACTAACAGTCCACCAGCAGAGGCATCGGCCCAGTGGTAATAAATAACAAAATACCGAAGTTGCTGTAAATTTTGTTTCTGCATATGCATATTTCGACAATTTATGTCTCTTTAGTGCAGATAAAATCAAAACATTAGGAAATCCATTAACCCAAATACGTGTAAAAGCTGATAGAGAACAAGTACCAATAAGATCTAAATAGAAAAGCCAACATTAGCTATTAAAGAACAGAGCTATGCAAGAGGGAGATACCCCCTCTGGCATAGCCAGTTCGAAAATGACTCTTCGAACTGGATTATATTCTTATTTAGTGTATCAATGTATTCTGATCTTGTTTGGTGACAAAAATCCCCGAAATGATATTAAAATGTGGAAAGTAGGAAATTTCAGATAACAATTAAAAATGAATAGGAAAGATAACACTAAACACCTACAAAAATAAAAAAAAGAAGAAGAAGAAGAAGAAGAAGAAGAAGAAAAAGAAACACGTAAGGAACGATAGGAACTGGGGATAGCCGAAATAGGTTCAATGTACTTTGGTATCGACACCAAAAGTCAGTTATAGGATCATCCCTAAATTGATCGGGTTTAACATACGGGTCACAATGAACTGCCCAATATCAATAATTTTGCAGACAATTTGAGAAGTAAAATCGCCGAGTCCTATGTCAGTACTGACAAACTCAAAAGCGACCAGATGTATTGTTCCAAAGTGACAACGATATGTTTTGCACAATTGAGTAGTATTGGTGTTATACTGCCCTTTTCAGTAATTGAGAGCTTATCTTGTACTGTATTTCCAATATTATTAAGTTGTTCGAATAACATTTTAAGTGTTATAGTGATTCTGACCTGTGATTGTACATTTTGGTCATTGTTAATTTTTCCGGTTGTCTTTTTCATTATTTTGGTGTTTCGACCCCTATTTTTAATAAGCGGTGGGTCTCATCAGTGGTCAGCCGCTTTTGTTATTGCAGATTGACTTTTATTAATTCAAAATACTTTATGTTGGGCCATACACCCATTTATTGCACCAACTGACCATTTTCATATTACAATATTGTACATTGGTGTGCCACAGAGGCTAACTATTGGTCTTCCTATGATTGGAAATTGGTTTCGTAAATATCAGCTGGTATTTTGTGAATTTTTGGAAACATTAAAAAAAATTTATTTCTTAGATTNGTATCCGAGTTTTAATATTTACATTTTCCGAACGCACCCTCATCTCATGAATATTATTGACGGATACAGTATTGACGGCTACCGCTATTGACGGATAGTATTGACGGCTAGCTTCACGTTAGTAATTTTTGGAAACATTAAAAAAAATTTATTTCTTAGATTTAGATTTAAGTGTTTGTAGGTTTCTTAATCTAGTTGCTTCCCTTTGTATGCAACTGGCGATCTTCGATTAGATTTATCTATTTCTTCATAGTAAGTAATATTCTCTGATTGTCCCTGTCCTTCAGTGTTATAATTGTTTATATCTAAAACGCAAAGAGTTATTTTTTTCTGCTATTCGAATAATAATGTTTTTATTTGATTTCAACTCTTTAAGGGTATTCCATTCGTTTGTAGCAATGTTTGTATATCTTGCTTATTTCATATTGGTTGCAAAAAGATAGTTTTCTAAAGCTCCGCATTAAAGAAATTCAGCAACCAGCATCATTGAAAATAACACAGTAAAGCAATATGTATCCAACCACAAATTACATGCTTGGCATCACAAAGGTAATGCTTCTTTTGGCTTTCGAGTTTGTCAGTACTGAGATAAGGTTGGGTAATTTTAATTGCAAATCTTCGATCTTTGACAACTAAAAAAATATGTTGATATTGTACAAAGCATTAGATCATAAAAATGATCGGTCAATGCGTGCAATGAATATGTGTATGGTCCAACTAAATGTATGACGAAATGCATTATTGAAATCTGCAAAACACAAGCGGCTGACCACTGACGAGACCCACCGCTTAAAATTAAGATAGGGGGTTGAAACACCTTAATTTAACTCTAAAACCAGAGCACTAGTACATTAAAGTGCATTATGAGACTACATATGAAAAACAATTAAAAACACGAAGTGAGAAATTCAGCAACCAGCATCATTGAAAATAACACAGTAAAGCAATATGTATCCAACCACACATTACATGCTTGGCACCACAAAGGCAATACTTCTTTTGGCTTTCGAGTTTGTCAGTACTGAGATAAGATTGGGTATTTTTAAATGCAAAACAATGACCAAAATGTACAATCACTGGTCAGAATCACAATAACACTTAAATATTATTCGAACAACTTAATAATATTGGAAATACAGTACAAGATAAGCTCTCAATAACTGAAAAGGGCAGTAAAACACCAACACTACTCAATTGGGCAAAACATATGCTTGTCACTATGGAACAATACTTCTGGTGGCTGTTGAGTTTGTCAGTACTGAGATAGGACTCGGGGATTTTACTTCACAAATGAGTTTTATTACATATAATAATACATTGTTATTCCCTCAATATTATATGGATTTGAAACTTGGACAAACCTCTTTCAAATTGACAATACAAATTTAAAACAAACATAAACACAAAAAACTCTTTTCGCAGACTTGTTTTTATATTCTTATGAGACTGAATTTCTTCAGCGACTCTATCCTTCAATCTCACTTATATAGATATATTGATGATGTTCTTTCCATTAATAACGCATCTTTTGCTAAATGGACCCCATTAATATATCCACCAGAGCCTAGAGATAAAGGAAACGACACAAACCACCAGATCTACATAATTTTTGGACTTACATCTCGATTTAGACGATCATGGTCATAAAATTAAAATTTACGACAAAAGCGACGATTTTAATTTTAAAATTATTAATTTCACTTAACGTGGACAGCAATATTCCAGCTTCTCTTGCTTACGGAGTGTATGTTTCACAGCTGATTCGTTACGCGAGAGCTAGCACAAATTATACATGCTTTCTCATTAGACATAGTTATCTCCGTGACCGCATTATTAATAAAGGCTTCAAAATATTCCGTCTCATACGATCATTAAAAAGTTCTAAATTGATATTAGTCCCTTGTGGAAAAAAGTTTCGGTCCGAACTCTGATTCAAAATTCTTTCTTTACTTAATACTGGGATGATCATTTCTTTTAACTGTGTACGACCTTTCAATAGCAATTGCTGTTAAGTTGGTACCGGAAACTACCGCAATGGAAAAGGAGGTTTGGCTTGCCATAAGACCGGTTTAACCAACCATTTCTTTTGAAATGCCAGGACCACTGCGGCTGACAATTTTTCCGGTGGTTTCCATCTGATTTGTCTTTTTGTCTCATGGACTTCGGCTCTTGACAACCCTGTTCGGAAATTTGTTATTACCTCAATTTCCCATAGATCTTACGAATAACAAGGCTGCCAGCACGGAACTTAGGTTAAAAAAAATTGGACCCTATGGGAAAATTTACTTGTTCATCTTCCCTTTGAAACCGGAAAAGCAAATTCAACCAAATTTCACAGGAATGATGTAAGAAAGGTTCTTAACAAAGATTGCTTATTTTGTTCAGATCCGACGAAAGACATGGCCGCCAGTGCGTAACTCAGGTTTAACATTTGATATTATTGGAAAAATAAAATTTTCATCTTCTCTTCTTGAACTGCTAAGCAAATTCAAGAAACTTTACAGGAATGATAAATTAGCTTTCCTTAACAAAGATTGCTCATTTCGTTCCAATCTGACAAAGCGCAGAACATAGTTTAACAATGAAACCTATAGGAAAATGATCCTATGATCTTCTTCGAAACTATTGAAGCAAATTTAACTGTGGAATGATGCATGGAATGTCCATTACAAAGATTAATCATTTCATTTGGATTTGACAAAGCTTAACAATAGGTTTTATTGCAAGAAATATCATTTTTGGTCGGCATATAAGCATTCTGTCAGGTGAGGGATACAGGTTCTGTCTTCGAGATTATGATAATTGAAGATATTTCCTCGCAGAAATATTTTCTTTGAGAATAGTTAGGTTAGATTAAATTGTTACAATATTACATTATGTCAACTCATATAACCCTTCTCATAAAGTGTTGTTTTCTTTTCCTGGATTGGAACTCTCCCACCAATTGGAGATATAAACACTATTCGCTTCAGGTTATCACTTGTAAGGTTGGCTAACATTGCACAATTTTAAACCTGACTACATTTTAATTCTAACAAAATTAGTTCACTGTCACAGTAAACAATGAATCTAAATATGAACAGTGTTATGAACTGTTTTCAGGATGAACAACACTTGCCATGTCGGGTTGATAACCGGAAATGTTTCATTGTATTGAAATGCAGAAATCGAAGAGCGGACCAAATTAGATTATTACTTAACAGTCGAAGTAATTATATACAGACGAAATTGAAAGCAATTGAATACAGACATTTGAAAAAAAAATATAATAAAAACGTTATCTTTAATAAAGTTATGCAGTTATACACGTTGAAACAAATAGAAAAGAATACGTTTTAGTCAGTTTGATATGTCGGGAACTCTAAACTTATCTAATGATAATGAAAAACGTACCTGCTATTTCATTTTAGTAGTTTACCGGCAAAATCAGACAGGTACCGTTTAGGTTCATAGTCCGTTCGTCCGTCCGTCTGTCAGTCCTGCATTAGTTTTCCGCTCTTTTTTCACTCTACCATAAGGAGTTAAAGATATTGCTGTCCTATTTGTATATACCATTAAAAGTTACAAAGTTGATGCCATGACAGTTAATCAAAAATTATACTTTTGTTTTAGGAAAAGTTTTTTACGATATTTTTAAATGTAACAACTGAAAAAAATCTCAAAAAGCTTTAATTCAGAATCCTGCAATTTTTTTTGAAACCCTCGAAAACTATTTTGGGAAATTCTACTAAACAACTAGTCCCACAATTAGATAAAAAACTTCGATTCCAAATTATCTATTTGAGTTTTGTAATGGTACTTGACACAATACACTTTCAACACTGATCTTGTTTAAATAAATTATCTTACTTCATGTCTGACTGAAAATCAGGCCAATATGGTATTCTGCAGATTTGTATAAGAACATTTTTGTAGTTAAATATTCGGGATTCGAACCTGCTGTTGCAACATTTATGAAAACACCAAATCACTATGTACAACATAGAGCTCTAGACCACTCGACTGTCTTAAGATTTGGTAACAGATTGATCCTCTTCTTTTAGGTTTTGCATTCTAGTATATGCTGTTAAGCAGTACAAAGTCCATCAGCTTTAGTGAAACAACGGCAGTAGAATACCGAAGGAACAAAGTGGTGAAATTCACAAAAATCGAAGTCCAAAGACAGGGCAAAAACGAGAACACAGAAAACAATGACGTTAGACACAAAAACAATGACGCCAGACAGACACAAAGCACAGAACCAGAAACCACAACATTCAGAACAATCTGAAGTGTCGTATAAAGCAAAGAGGCTTCAGTGTCTTTCGATCGGGAATGCACACACATTTAATTAGAGGTCTGATTATATATTTTGTTATATATAACTGTAATTCTAAAGTAATTCTAAATATTATTGCAATATTAACTTTTATACAGTTGTCTGTTATGATTTTTATATTGATCATTAATGTTTCTAGACAAGACTTGTAATATATCAAAATGCATAAAACGTTGGAACTTAAGGAGTTTTTCCATCGAGTGTATAGATCTGCCCTTGGCTTGTTCTGTTATTCAACTGTTGGATTTTTAAAACGTATTCTGAGAAAGCAAGAGCAATACTCTCGTAATACTTTATTTCCTCTGTTCAGAAACCTTGTATAAAAAAAATTAAGGTCCACAGTTCCTTTTCCATTACAAATGTACTAGGTTTTAAAAAACAGTCTAATAAAACTAAATCATACACTACACAATCAGTCTTGGAACATCGTGTCTGATGTTTTCGTGATTGTCAGGTTACAAACTTGAAAAAAAGTAAATGGGGTTAATTTTCAATCCGGTCATGCTTTCTCGAAATACACAAATCACTTAAATATGCATTTTTACCCCCAAAAATGTTTGCGCTTCGAAATCAAATAAAATTTCAGTCATAAACAGATTGAATGAAACTTTTTATTCCACAATGTCTGTGCGTAGGCGTTTCAAGCTAACCCTTTTTAGGTCAAAATGTTCCATTTATGTACCATAATCTTTCAAATTTTGAAAATGAAAAAAAAAGCAAAAAACAAAAAACGTAAGTGGACATTTTTTATTAGAAAAATAGGGACCCTAATTTGAACGCCAATTTCTTTGGCAATTTTGAACATTTCTAAGTGAATCGAAATGGATAACAGGAAACACCTACAATGGCTGAAAATTATAATTACATGCCACAATTTGCTATGGAACTACACATGAAAAATACGAATAAGACAAAAGACAAACGTAGACAACGATAGGAACTCGGGACAGGCGGACCTGGTACCGACACTAGCAAAAGCCAGCGGTAGGGTTAAACCGGTTATTGGTACCCAAACCTCCCCTTTATCTGTCCCGTTTCCCCATAGTATAACAAACATACGAATAAAACCCAAGTCTGTATACAGTGCAAAGATAGAAACCTGGTCAAAAATGTTAAAATTTCGATTTTTGTATAAGAAAGGGGTTTTCAATCTTCAACTAGAGAATGTGTCTGTAAGACACGGATGCCCCGCCAAGAAATTAATCACACAGATTTACCCAAGCCAATCATTCATAAAATTAGTTCCCCATTACAGAATTGTGATGAAATGCAAAATTCAACCAAAGTCATTCAACCATAAAATGTAGGTCATGGACATCCAATTGTTGCTGAAATGTCACTGAAGCATAAAATGTAGGTCAAGGCCACCTAATTGTCAATAATTTGGGTAGAACTCATCAAGGCAATTAATCTGATGAAGCATCTTGTCCTGTAATGTGTAGTTGTTGAGAAATGGACTTAAACTCAAAACTTAACCAAAGTCACTGATGTGTAAAATGTAAGTCAAAGCCACCTAATTGTCAATGATTTGGGTAGTACTCATCAAGGCAATTAATTTGATTAAACATCATTGTCCTATAATGCGTAGTTGTTGAGAAATGGACTTGAACGCAAAACTTCACCAAAGTAACTGAAGCGTAGTATGTAGGTCAAAGCCACCTAATTGTCAATGATTTGGGTAGTACTCATCAAGGCAATTAATTTGATGAAACATCATCGTCCTATAATGTGTAGTTGTTCAGAAATGGACTTTAACACAAAACTTAACCAGAGTCACTCAAGCATGAAATGTAGGCCAAAGAGTCAAATTACCTAGTGAACTCTGTAGTACTAACAAATATCTACCTACTGGCCTACTATTATTGTTCTACCTCTTACAGTTTCTGAGAAATGTACTTAAACGCAAAACTTAACCGGACGTACGGACGTACGGAAGGACGGACGAGGGTAACACTATATGCCCCTTCCATATTCGTGGGCGGGGCATAAAAAGTGCAAATTGTAAAATGTTCATTGTGGTAAGTGTCTCCACTGCGCAAACTTCTTGTCGATCGAATGAATGGATATGCTCATAATGAATGGTTATACTTATGTATCGAAACGAAAATAAAAAGATACACTATTTTAAATGGTAATGACCCTTCACCTATTTGCCGAGTATATATACAAAACAAAACTTATAGGAATTAAATTCTCATTGTTTTCTAGTAATAATATAATGTTTGTAAAATATATTTTGTAAGTAATCACTAAATTGACCTAAGGGAAGATGTTTGCCCAGCATGGTAGGTAGGAGTTCTTCTCCTGTTATATGAAAAGATCCATGCCAATGTCATTTAATATATTGCACATAACAGTTAAATAGTACCTTTAAACGTCTTGTTACATATGGAGATCGTAGGGGTCAGGAAAGTGTTTTAAACACCTTCTGAAAATCATGAACAGTCTTGAGTAATGTCAATACCATACTAGGTGGACTCGAATTGTGAATATTTGCAAATCTTTTTATAACAGTCAGAATCCTAATTAACTTCACTATTATGTTATTTATTACCACTGTACCGATGCATCTGCTGGTGGACTGTAAGTCCCCAAGGGTATTCACCATCCTAGTAGCCAGTACTTTGGTGTTGGCCCGAAAACGTATTTTATCTGAAAACTGGCAAAATCTAAATTTAACAACATTTTGGTCAAAACTAAGGAAAATCCCCCCCCCTTTGCATAGCTATGTCCTTAGCTGATTTTGGCTTTTTTTTTATTTAGATCTTATTGGTAATTTGTTCTCTATCAGTCTTTACACATATTTCGGTATATGAATTTCTAATATTTAGATTTTATCTGCACTGAATAGACATAAGTTGTCGAAATACGCATATGCAAAATCCAAATTAATATCAACTGGGGTATTTAGTTATTCATATACATGCTATTTCTGATTGTTTTTCTTTCAAACATCACCTGTTTAAGCCGTCTTCAATGGGTAAAACGGTAAGTCACATAGTCACTTAACAAGAAGATTATATTTCATAGACTATCAACAAAATTTGCCGCCACTTTTCTCCAATTGTTTTTTTAAGTTTATGTTTAAGGAGGAAACACCAATGGAAAGCTTTTTTGCCGCTTCATGCCATGCATCACATAATTTTAAAACAAAGCGTTTAAAAGTTTTCCATTACCCTTCTATGTTATTTTAACAGAAAATTTGAGTGGAAAACAGAGGGAGTATACCTGGTTAAAAGGACACCTGTATTTATTGTGATAATACCCTGGGGTCTATTGATTAACCAAAATACGTGGGTCGGGAGTAAATCTCGATTGCAAAGCAAAAAATTAATTATATAATTACTTGACAAAGTGTCAACAAAAATTTTTGATCTGTAAACAAATTTATTTTAATGAAAGTAAATGGTAACTGGATATTGGTTCTGCAAATTTTACTCAGTTTTACCTAAACATTTTTATGTAAATTAGTAAGCAAATCAAAATTCCGTTTCTTCATTGGCCATCCGAATAAACAACGAACAAGCATCCTGTATGCAAATAAGTTATCCATCGGCAATGCATTTGGTGTCGTTCATTGGTTTGTTGGTTTGCTTAGATCATTCATCAATCACTCCCACAAATGTCTTTTAAAATTTGAGTGAAATTAACATTAAGGTCTATGGAATATATTTTTTTTAATTTATTTGAACTTTGATTATTTCGGTAAATATTCCAAGAGGAGCGGCAAAAAATCAGAATTCAAAATGTTGCATATATTTTATTAGGGTACTATTTAAAACAAAATAACTAAAGCGATATAAGTTTCGGCAAATTTCGGTTGTGTGTACTTTAGTTGGTCAAACGTAAAATTTAATTTTTTCAAATTTTATTTATTGGGTTTAAATTGGTATTTTGGGAAAATTTTGAAGTAAAATGTGATAAGAATGTAGAACTTTAGAAGGGGAAGTGTCTGCAATAATGTTAAAATGGTAAAAATTTTACTCATTTGGTGATGACTTCATTTCCTGGAATATTTTTTTAGTAAAAGGGATTTTATACATCCAGTGGTTGACGTCAGTATTCTCTGAAAAAGTTTACTGAAATACATTATTATACTAATTTGATATATAGCATTTAAAGGTCAAATAATGCTATCCCGATTTCCTATCGTTATCTATGTTTGTCTTTTGTCATTTTATTGTTTTTCTTGTGCAGTTCCCTGGTTGATTGTGACATGTGATTGTAATATTCTGCCATTGTAAGTGTTTCCTGTTATCTTTCCTTCATTAATGTGTACAAAATTCATAAACAGAACTAACCGGAGATGATAAATTCAGCGACATTTCCCACTTTTTTCATTTCAGCGACATTATTATTTCAGCGACAAAAAGCATATAAATTCAGCGACATATAATACTATAAATTCAGCGAATTTACCTGTAAAACCAGAAGGTGGAGTAGGAGTTTTTTCAGGATATATAATATTTATAGTGACAAATGTATTGTCCATAGAATAAACGTATCATCTTAAGATTGACAATTGTTTAGACTATCGAATATAATATCTGTGTACCTTTCTGTACTCGAAGATGGATGGTCATAAAAGTTTTGTTAAGTCTGTACTTGAACCCACCCATTAGGTCTATGATCGATCTGCGTTTCTACGTTTTTTTGTTTTTTCGTCAAATAAAAAATCTATTCTACAGTTTTCATGTGGCGAATGTTATTGGACACTTCACGTCAATTTATAGCTTNTTTTCGCCTTTAACTACAAAAAAGTTCCAGGCAAGACAGTCCCGTATTCATTGACGTTGATTTTTACCTTCTAGAACTACCTCTAACTGGTACTCTATCCACTCTATCTGATACTCTATCTACTTGCCCTTATTAGAAAATTTACATCAATGTATATTTACTTTATTACTTTATATAAAGTTGTATTATTTCATCCTTTTATATGATTTCTTTAACATTCAGGGTCGCTGAATAATATATGATACATAGAAAAAAAACGTCGCTGAAATGATAAACGGAATTACTCAAAATATGTCGCTGAAGTGATAGTCGCTGAAATGATGATGTCGCTGAATTTATATCCACCCGAACTAACTTGTATCGAAATAGGTAAAAAGATTAAAAGAGAACACGCAGTTGCAGTTGCGGAACAGATAAAGCAATGAAAAGATATTCGTTGATTGCACATGAGACAAAATATCTACAAATAAATGGAAATGGAATAACGCTTTTATTCTTCTTCTTCTTTTTGAATACTAAAAAAGTAAGTAAAATCTTAAAGCTTTTTCAGAGACTTTGGTTGTCTTTACCAAAGTCTCTGAAAAGCTTCTTACATCTGCAAAATTACCGAAACAGAAAGAACTTAATCTAGTGATAAAAAAAAGCTACAAGACCGAGCTGCACAAATTGTAATTATCTATTAGAAGTATCAACTTTCACTTTCAAAATAAGAGCAGAATTAAAAAAAATCCATGACGTGCGCGTTGTCCACTCTTAATTTATATGATAACTTGTCGTGGCTGTTGCCAAGTCATATTGGTCAAACAAGTGTGTGTATTCAAAAACGTTTGCATCGCTAGCAAAATCGGGGATCCTGCAAAAAGAATGATACTACTGAGCGAACATAATTATAAGTGAATGTGGGACTATCCTTATCTAAATTATATATTTTCCAATTGTACAAATTCATGAATTTTAACTACACAACAGCAAATTGGGGTAATAACAAAATTACCGAACAGAGTTGCCAAGAGCCGAAGTACGTGAGACAAAAAAGACAGATCAGGTGGAAACCACCGGAAACATTGTCGGCCACAATTCTCCCGATTCAAAAGAAATGGTGGTTTTATGGCGCGCCAAACATCCCCTTCCTTTGCGGCAGTGTCAGGTAGCAACTCAACAGCAATTGCTATCGAAAGGTCGACAGTTAAAAGACATGCTCATCCCAGTAATAAGGGAAAAAAGAATCTTGAATCACAGTTCGGAACGAAACTTCAAATTTTTCCACAAGGAACTGATATTCATTAAAGAATTCATCAAAGGGAGAATAAGGAAGCATTATTTATAGACCTTCGTTTAAATGCATTAATGCCTTTATATTTGTTTTAAAGACATAGAAAATGTCTTAATAACGAAAGTTATATTTCGTTGTCGTTCATGTTACTAGAATATTTATGACGTCGTGTAACGCTTATTAACGTTAGCTATGAATACACCGTATAGACGAAACCGATAGGACTGTTATGCTGAACTTTTTCTTAATTTTGTGCGATTAATACTGTGGAATATTTTCCATAAAGACTAGTTTTTTTCTACATTCATAATTGTGTAAACTCTTTAAATCGAAATGTGGCCTTTCTGCAACATATAAATTAAAATGCAGTTTGGTGTGTTAATAGAATTGTAACGGTCATATTATTCAGTTGTTTCGATAATATCACATCCTAAATCTCTGACTCAGTTGGTATTTGACATCAGACGTTTATGATTTATTTTTCAAGACCTGTATAAACAGATATGCATGCGTATATTGAGGAAATAGTGTGTCGCGGTTTTCAGACGTTATATATCACTTAGCTGTTCAACCTAACTGTCCAAAACATTATATGCCCATTTGAAAGACTATACCTGCGCCGAATTGAAATATCTTTTCTTGTTGAAGTCACTAAAATGACGGATGCGGCCCGTCCAAATGAGCTGTCCAAGACTTCGCTAAGGGCTGAGAAACATTTGTCGGTTGTCTACCTATACCGAGTAAATACATATGGTCAAAGTGGAGTTAATTTTAATGTTACTATAAAATGGAGTAATAAAAAAATTACCCAAAACAACTGACAAGAACCGAAATCCACGGGACAAAAAAAAGAAGGTGCAAAACCACTGGGAAAACTGTCCACCACAATGGTACTGACTTGGTACAGGCATTTCGGTAGACTTTGTGGGTTATACCAGTTGTATGGCACACCAATCCGTTCGTGTCGGTAGTAACTCAACAGCAATTGCTATTGAAAGGTCATAGACAGTGAAAAGAGATATTCACCCCATTACTAAGTAAAAAATGAATCTTGAATCACAGTTCGGGCCGTAACTTAAAATGTTTTAACAAGTGACCGATATCTTTTAATAAACTTTTTAATGCTCGTAAGAGACAGAATTGTTTAGAGCCTGGATTTGATAAAACCCCTAATAAAGCAGACCTATTGAAAAAGTCTGCTTAGTTGGTGCTAGCTCTCGCCTAACGAATCAACTGTGAAACATACACTCCGAAAGCAGAAGTTAGAATATTACTTTCAATGTTCAGGAAAAAATTAATAATTTTGAAATTAAAGCGACCCCTTTTGTCGTAAATTTTTGTAGAGGACTATCGTCAAATTTGAAATGTAAGTTCAAAACAAAAAAGATGTAGATCTAGCAGTTTCTTTTGTTTCCTTTATCTCTAATTCTGGAGGATATATTAATGGGAATCATTTAGCAAAAGATTCGTTATTAATGGAAAGTACGTCGTCAATGTATCTATAAGTGAGATTGAAGGATCTAGTATCTTTAATTTTATGAGCTTTTACAAGTCCCTGAAGAAATTCAGTCACAAAGGAGTATAACAATAAGTCTCTGAGTAGAGGAGCACTTTTCATCCCCATTGGTATACCAACTTGTAGTTGATAAATAGCATCCCCATCCCCGAATGTGACAAATATATACTGCACACGTTTTTACATCGTAACATACTTTTCGTTTAAAATTGGTTTTTCAAATATATGTTGATTTAAAACTTAATAGAACATTTTCTTTTTTTTAATCGGAAAAGGTCTTTTGAATGACACGTTAATTCGTGATTTTAGTATAATATAAGGAAGCGTTGTATATAGTGTGGAAAAATCAAACGTTTTGAGAGTATTAAAGGAACAAGCCCGTACGAAATTGTCCTGCCATAATCCATACGTTAAGATAACGGACTTTTCAAATATTCCTATACCTCCCAATATACTGACATAAATATTCCTGCAGGAAAAATTGGTGTAAAATTTAAATTAGCAGGGATTTTGTTTCAAGAATATTTACAGGATTCACGGTAAAAAAAAATCCTGCATGAAAATATTCCTTATAGGATTATTTTTATTTACAGTAGAACACTCCTGCAATTAAGAGAATATATTATAAACAGTTAAGAAGGCATGATTAAAACAATATGAAGCTTGGCCATTCAAAAATAAGTATTTGGCATAGTTTTGCAGAAAGGCAAAATCTTTCATTTTTTTAGATCATGCAAGCCTTGCATTTAGGACCCCATCCACCCCGCTTTTTAAAACAATGTTGTCAGCATCAACAATTTAAGTGTTTGGTGATAAAATGATATATCTATTCTTAAACATTGTGAAAGGATCAATTACTTCTAAAGAATAAATGCATTTTCCATAAATTGTTCCTACAATTCTCACAACATTGTTTCTTCTCTCCCCTATAATTTCTTGGCTCCAATTTTTGAAATTCTGCACATGTGCAAAGACTACTTCCTACATCAGTTTCATAATTTCTAGTGTTAGCAGGAATTTTAAAATAGTCCCTCTATGGCTTAGACATAATACGAATAAATACGCTTACTCAGAGAATATCCCTGTCTTGTGACAGGACTATGTTAGAAGGAAAACTTAGAATCACTACACTAATATATTTCATTTTCCGTGTACGTTAGAACATTTATGCGGAAATGAACAACCGACATAATTGTAGACCAAGAAATCATTCCAGTCACCATTGAAAACATAAATTAACCAATACTGTTAAATTGTGCCATAATATGCCCAATGTTTTGATTTTATCTGCACTGAAGAGACATAGGTTGTCGAAATGCGCATATACAGAAACTAAATTCACAGTAACTTCGGTATTTTGTTATTTGTTACCACTGGGCCGATGCCACTGCTGGTGGTGTGCTAGTCCCCGGGCTGTTTACCAACCCAGTAGCCAGTACTTTGGTGCTGGTCCGAAAACCGATTTTATTTGAAAACTGTCAGTATCTAAATTCAAGAAGATTTTGTGAAAACGTAAGGAGTATCTCCCTCTTGCATAGCTCTGTCCTTAGCTTATTTTTGGCTAACCTATTTAGAAACTATTGGTAATTTGTTCTCTATCAGCTTTTACACACATATTTGTTCATGGATTTCCCAATGTTTGATTTTATTTGCACTGAAGAGACATACATTGTCGAAATGCGAATATGCAGACACTGAATTCATAGTAACTTTGGTATTTTGTTATATGCACCATGTGCCAGCTGTTAGCGTGATATTAAAGGAGGAAATGCGATTCACCGGGAGCATTACAGAATAAATAAAAGGCTTTCACTTCTTTGCCCATTCATCAATGTGCTGCGTGTCGGATTTCTGTCGAATAAAAGCATCAACTTGTAAGTCTCGTTCTGATATGACTCTTTTATTGAATTGGTAGACAATTGTTTGTAATTTTCTAGTCGAATTATTCGAATATACAGCAAATAATATACAATTCTGGTTATAAAGTGATGAAACTAATAACCAAGCTTTATTTACAATCGAAATCCACAGTGAATGTGGTTTCCTTCGTTAAGTGCCTCAGAACCTCCGAGGTTGCTACATGTAGAGATAAACTCCGAGTTACGTCCTAAATCAAGGTCAACAGCTTGTCCATAATAATGCCGAGAGTGGCAGCTATGGCAGGCGCCTGCTATTTCATTTACCTAGTACGTACAAAAACAGTTAATCATTGTTTTATTGACAACTAAAATATAAATATATCGAAACAACACTGAGTTCAAATAAGTTAAATATTAATCAATAAATCTTGAGAGTTAGCATTATAGAATGAAGACTTGACGCCTTACAAAAAAATAAATATCTATAGCATAAAGTTAAATATCTGTTTGTCGTTGTTGCCTGTATATTACTATACTAAGTATTTATGTCTCTGTTGCTGTATATTGCAATATTTGTCTGTCTTTGTTATTTGAATATTGTCTAATATGTTCGTCTTTGTTGTCTGTATATTACAATATTTGTATGATTGTTGTTTTTTGTTAGTTGTTTTTTGTTTATTTGATTTTCTTTGTTGTATGTATATATATCTGTATTTTTGTGTTTGTTGTCTGTATTTTGCTATATTTTTCTGTATATTGCCATATTCATTATAGATTTTGTAGTTATTGTCTGTATATTGCCATATTTGTTGGACATTTGACTTCTTAAATTTATCCTTCGACTTGTTGCTTTGGTATTGTTGCCATCGAATGTTGATAGCAAGACGGAAAAGGATTGAAATTTAATGCTAAAAGCAATACTTATAAAAAAATACTCATTTAAATGCTTGTTTACAGAATTATAGTTCAACATTAAAAAAAAAAAAAAAAAAAAAAAAAAAAAAAAAAAAAAAAAAAAAAAAAATTGCTATAGCTGTGTGAAACACCAATTTTCAACTTTACAAAATAAACTGGGGTCTCAACAACTGAGTCTGTATCGTTCACTTGACAAAATTCTTCAAAACAATACAAAGACATGAATTGTAATATTAACCATCCTTCCATACTTGCTTTAATACCTATATGAATTTAATAATTTAAAAAAAATCCGATAGGGTCAAATGAGACATAAGTTTTCGAAATGCGCATATGCAGAAAATAAATTCACAGTAACTTTGGTCAGTAGTTACATGTAAAGATCTATGGTAGATCGTATCTTAGGTGTATAATCAGTACCCAAATATTAGTATCACATTTGGTAGATGACCATTATGTTACAATTCACTGTGAATATTAAAGAATTTTCAAGAAATGGAAATTTACAATAGTTCCCATAGGGTCGAATACTAAATTAAGATCTGAAGTGGTGGCCATATTTTGATTTATAATCGGGACTTAAAAACTTCATTTGTTTGCTGGCCATCATATTATCCCAGTGAATATCAACTTGATTTGTGACAGTTGTTCAATAATGAACATTTTATAAGATTTTCCAATAGGATTCAATATCAAACTTAAATCTGCAGCTGCGGTCATATTTGCCTTACGATCGTTGCTTTAATATTACATTTGGTACTGTCTATCTTACCATGCTAAGCAATATCGACAATGATATTGTAGAGGTTTCGTTTCATTTGCATTTACTCCGCACCCTTTCAATGAATTATGATGTATAAAACGTTTTTCAAGAATGAAAAATATATAGGATTAATAAAAAAAAAAGCTATGTACTTAGCGACCATGCTATTTGACGGGCAAGGACACATCTATAAGAATTTATTAAGAGACATACCCTAATAATAATTGTGGTTCCGTTTGGCCGTTTAGGTTCAGAGGAAAATATTTTTGTAATAAGTTAAAGGACAACGGACGCCACGTGAAGTCGAGCTTGAAAAAGTCTCATATAATTTTCTTATCTGCGTGTGGTTTTTTGGGATTCACATTGAACAACTTAGTAATTTGACAAAAAATGTACATGTAGTTAAAATATTTACTTACGTGAATATAACCTTTCGATCCAAGTGTGTAGATATATTGCAAGAGTTTACGATGAAGACATACATGGCCACCAGGAGCACCGGGACTTCGACACTCTGAACATGTGTAGCTGAAATCAAACGTAAAATAAAACGATCAATTTGTCGGCCGAATAAACTCTTAAAACGACATTCATATACAGGCATCAACGACCTTTCATTCAAAATCTTCGTTTTCAACATGAAAATACGAAAGACGGTGCTTATATATTTTTTCTAAAATGATACAAAAGAGATTCCCTTTATTAATGCATATATCACAATAAGAATTCTACAATATTTTATCATTACTAAGCCATACATAAACATTCAAGTGTTTACCAGCAGTAGTTCATTGGATTTTTGTTGTGGTATGTTTGGTCATCTAAAAGTCGCCTGCTTTATTATTCTTGCACGTTCGTCTGTTCTTCCGTCCAGTTTCTTGCGAAGCAAACTCCTTCATATTTGGATTTAAGGTTAAATTTTGTAATATAAATATGCTGCAAATGCGCATTCAGATAAATCAATTGTTTGATTTTGGTCTTAGGATCACCTAAGAGGCCCGCAGATGTCAATTTTGACACATGTGTTATGCGACGTGAACTCCTCTTACAATTTAGATGTAGAGATTTAAATTTTTGGTGAAGAAATTGTTGCATATAGTGTGTAGATGTGGAGTCATCTTTTTGTTTTTTAATATTGGTCTTGGTGCAAACAAGAGACCCAAGATGTCAGTTTAAACAGATATGACATGCGATGCTTACTAATCCAACATTTTTCAATTTAGGGGTAAGTTTTGTTGTTGTCTAATTAAAAAGATTACAGGAAACATCTACAATGGCTGAAAATTACAATTACATGTCATAATCTGCCAGGTCACTACACAGGAAAACACAATTAAGACAAAAGAACGAACGTAAACAACGATAGGAACTCGGGACCGCCACATTTGGTACCAGCACTAGCAAAAGCCAGCGGTAGGGTTAAACCGGTTTGTGGATACCTAAACAGCCCCTTTCTCTGTCTTGTTTTCCTATAGTATAAAAACATACGAATAAAACCAAATACAGATGAGTACTGACTCCATTATCACAATTTTGAAAGGGAAAGGATGGGACAAAACGTAATTTTGGACAAAGATAGGTCAAAGGGTGCTTGCTGCTAATCTACTGGCTAGCTCAAAGCCTAGTCTACTAGCAAAACATTGTCGCCTTACGAAAGAAACTCAGTACGAAAGAAGTGCGAGCATCACTGTCGTTGCCACCCATTAAAAACTACCATTAAACAATCGGTATTGGTCCATTATAACAGATCCTATTATGAGAGTCCCGAAAAAAAAACATATCCACATGCATATTTCAAGGATCAAATACTGACCATTATACGCAACACATCCAATTTGAAAAAGGTTTAATGAAGTAGTGTACTTTTGCCTTAATGTTTAGAAGTACTATTAAAATGTCCAAACACAGAAACGATGACGGCACAATGTATATAGATGACATTGATTTAAAGGATTTTTGAAATGACTTACTGCGATCGGGAAACAGCTTTTCCAGCACATGCGTCTCGGATATTGTTGTAAGCGTAAGCATTATCGTGTACGCCAGAAGGATGCTGACCCCACAGATGGATTTTCTTCGCGTTATGTAATGCTAAGATTTTACACGCATAGTCTTTTGCAACAGAGTCTGTACAACTTCCTCCTGAACCAGATGATCCGGATCCTGGAATAATATGAACATAAAAATAAAAATTTAAAATTTACATATAGTTTATAATAGAACAAACGTGATTAAAATTTTATTCAAAGTGTAGCAATTCTGACTTAGTCAAATAGTTTTGAAAATTTTGTTTAAAACTAAGGAACATCTTCCTCGTGCACAGCTCTGTCCATAGCTGGTTTTGGATTGGCTATTTAAATCCTATTTGTAATTTGATCTCACATTTTCGGGTTATGGATTTCCATGTGTTTTGATTTGAAGACACATAAGTTGTCGAAATGGCGATATGCAGAATCCAAATCACAGTAAATTATTCCCAGTTGCATCTTATATAATTGAAATGCAACAGCCCCCATGTTGTCCAAGTACTATTGTTTAATATACTTTTAACGTATCTCAAAAAGTACCAGACATTACCAATTGTCGATAAATCTGCATCTAAATGTGTATATATAATAATAATAATAATAAAAAAAATTAAAAATTAAATGAAAATAAAAACATTGCTCCATGGCTGAGTTTTACCATATATTTGCAGAGACATTTACTGTTAATGATTATAGTTGGAGGACAAGGTGACATTGGAGTCTAGTCTTAGCTGTAATAAAGGTTCCGCCCCAAATAAAACATTTTTATAATACATACCTGTACATTTACTAGAAGCGGCTGTGTTCAAATAATTTCCTGCCACCCAAAGGTTCTAAAATACACCATGTATGTAACATTATTTATAATACAGCTCATTAAAATCATTGCAGTTGGATATAACATATGTAGTCTCGTGTTTATTTACCCCATATCCTTTTGTGAAATATTGGACTAACTGAAGCATGGACTTGACAGTAGATTTAGACAGAATTGTTCAAAATCGGAGACTTGACATAATTTGTTATTATTGTATCATTTGGACAAGATTTCGTATAGACTGACGGGCCTGTCTCAAATTCTTCGAATCTTACAGATATAACAGAGCTAAGCGTTGTGATCCAGGGGGCAGCACTAGTCAGTCTAGATTTCGTAATGTCTTTAGTCTAAATATCCAAGTTAGGAAACAGTAAAAGACACAATTTGAAATTCGATCAGACGCTGATTACATTATGTAGTAGTTAGTATACAGTGGATTGGTATTTTTGTTTCTTGAAAAGGGACCTCATTATTTTAGAAAATTCATATTGCAATATACGCAAAAACGATAAAATCCTATCTACCTCTTTACTTCTTAAAGATGAAACGCCAGATTCGACTCAGTCAAGTTTTTGATGACAACTTCGAGTATCGAGTAGGTTGAGGGAATTTTCGGATGACTCCTGTGGACATGAACTCGTTCAAAATCGACGAAGTGAAAATTTCTCTCACAAGTGTAAAGCCAGAACTGTATTTTTTAAAATTTAAAAATTCATAAATTGGACAGAACAACTGATGAATTCGTATTTCTAATTATCAAGTCATGATTTTAATCTTCGTAAGTTTTGGTATACATGTTTTTCGATAGTATGAGTGTTCGCTAATTGTTGAGGATCTCAGTGGCGACTTCAAGATGAAGAACAACAATGAAAGCGTGGTTTCATTTGCTTAATCTTGCCATGTATTTGTAGGGATTTGTCCCATGTAGACGTATTCCATATCCCTTTATTTATTGGTTTATTTTTTATTGACATTGTTCTTGTGACCTCAAAATATTGCTGCGGTCAGGGAAGTGGCAAAACTTTAATTGAAATGAAGTCAAGATTAACACACCAAGCTTACACATTGTGCTAGATTCATCCATGTCAAATGTCTACATTGTAGATATATCAGACGTGGAAAAATGACAAATGAGTCAATTAAAGGTAGAGAGCTTGAGGTGTAAATTTTAATGTCGGTAATGTGAAAATTTTGCCACTTACTCGACCGCAGCAATAACAATGTATAAAGTAAATAGCGCAGCATATCAGTATTCAACCTCATAATCCCTGATAGGCCTATTATACAATTACATGGACATATTCACATGAAGGAGTTATAACAGATGCGACGTGTCGTGTCCAAAACAAGGAACAAACTACTGACATTGAAGATGAGACGATCAAATGTTTTAGTCTAATATAGAATTACAATATATATTGTTTATTATGCGATTACGGTTTTTTTGTATTATTAAAAATATATGAATTTAACACGGCGGGTGTCTTATAAGAAGCAGGAGATGCTAACTCTACCAGTGCACCTGATCTCACCCATGTTTTTTTTTATTGGGTCCGTGTTGTTCATCTTTGTGTGTGTGTGTCTTCATTTTTCTTTTCTGTGCCGTACCTATGTTGTGTCTTTGTTTTTTTTTCTCTCTTTTTTTTTGTTTCTGATGCTGTCATTGTCCTTGGATTGTTCGTTTTGGATTGACGGTTCGGTTCTCACTTACTTCATTATTTTTTTTTGGTTTAGCATCTAGATTTTTATTTTGACATAATAATCAGTTAAGCAGGATATGCTTACTCTACCGGTGCACCTGATCACAACTTTGATTTTTTATTTGGTCCGGGTTGTTCATCTTTGTATGTGTGCGTGTCTTCATTTTTCTTTTCTGTGCCGCAATCATGTTAGGT
Source organism: Modiolus philippinarum (assembly GCA_002080025.1). Lineage (NCBI taxonomy): Eukaryota > Metazoa > Mollusca > Bivalvia > Mytilida > Modiolidae > Modiolus > Modiolus philippinarum. Next base: position 53,328 of record MJUU01070267.1, read on the forward strand.
CTTTGTTTTTCCAATGTTTCCGTTGTGCTAGGATTATTCGTTTTGAGTTGACGATTCTGTTCTCACTTATTTTGATATAATAGTCAAACCGAGCTTTGTTTGCTATTGTTTTTTTTTTTCCTTTTTGTGAAATTCGTTAAACAACACATTTAGGACAAAAACTTGAAACTGACAAAACCGAACTTTTCATTAGCAGATCGTGATTAACATTCCTGTGAATCTTATTATACCTCCAGTTTCTGTGGGGGTTCACACTGCTAGTTTAGTTTTGTGTTTTAGTTTATTGTTTTTTTTCTTCGTAAGGTTTTTTTTCAATTTGTGTTTAATATAAATTGCCGTGTTTTGGATTTTCCTCTTTCTCACTTTTTGCTTCGGTATCCGTTTGTTATCAACCATTTACTTTACAAATCATTTGACATATACAACATTTTTACTTCTAGAAAAAAAACTTTTAATAAACGTAAATTTCCATGTAAACTCTCAAGGACGTACCACAGGGACTTGCTCCCGGTCTAGAAAAAAAAATTGTTTACTATCAAATATGAATCTCGGAGAAAAAACACAAGGGAAATCCTATTCCTGATACCCCGCTCGCTTCGTTTTCAATTTTCTCAATAAAATAACCCAAACCTTATAATTCTGCCTTTTACATTCTCTTCCTGAATGATTTTCTAAACAGAAAACCCATTTTATATCGTAGGAAAGCCCCACTTCATTC
>MJUU01070267.1:55516-70609 GCA_002080025.1 Modiolus philippinarum
CAGGGTTACAAGAAGAGAATAAAAATGTTGAGCAACATCGATCGCAGCTAAAATATGTCATTGAAGCAACACATGTCGGGAGCGGTCTATGAGAAAAAAAGCAAAATCGGGCAATGTATGCCTACAAATATTTGTTAGTCTTTTTGTTGGGTACCGAATGACAATGATTGTAAGAACAATTTGCCAGTTATCTTAATGTTTGTTGACAACCTTGTATCCATGGATAATGTGCAACATGGATGTAGCATTTCCCGGCAATTAGAAATTAATTCCACTCAAACCAGTGCTAGGGCCGTAATGAGGTATGAACAAAGGTATTGTTGAAAGCCTCATGGTGACTTCAAGATGAAGAACAACACCAAAAGCGTTGTTCCACTGTTCTGTTTTAGCATGTATTTGTAGAGACTTTGTCTCATTTGCATTTGCGTGACTCAATTGATTTATTACAGGTTACATTTAGCAAGGCCCAAGCAACGTAGTTTTACACAAAAATATAATTGAGTACAGTGAGTTTTGTTATCAATTGTCATTGTATTTTGGATGTGACCTGCATGAAGCTGTTATGACTTAACTTTCTGTTTTTGAAGCCAAAATTTCATTTTGACTTTTTTCAGTGTCAGTCAGCTTCCTAGCCGAGAACAATATAGTGAAAGACTATCAACCATAACATTTTTTAACGTTTATGATTATTACGTACCTCTCCATGTACATTCTGGAGCTGGAAAAATGTATAAGAACCAACCGTATGGATTCCACCATGAAATTTGTAACAGTCACCAGTGTTTAAGGAGGCATGAACAGGTGTCGAAGCTCCGGCTAAAAAAAAAATAAAAAAAATGTGTGTTAATATAAAATCTAATTTCTTTTTGAATAGTATGTTTGTGAAAACTTGCTTTGGAGTGATTGAATTGAATTGTTCACCATCAAAACCAATCAAAATCCTGGGCTATATATGTCTATTAAGGTATATATATTTTTTTTCTTAAATATTTTTTTTTAAAATCATAAAGCATACTACACTAGTCCTGACACAGCTAAAATAGTTATGAATGAATTGGTACTTATAATTATGATTCAGGATGTCAGTCATCGTCAATATAATTCATAAAAGTTCGTTTTATTGTTTCCCCTAGTTAAATTCGTCTTGTCAAGATTGATGCATCTCCGGGAATATCTATATCCTGTGAACATGTTATGATCTTTAGTTTTTAAATTATGATTTAAAGATTTACAGTTCTGTAGAGACAGAGAATCTAGAAGCCAGAAAAACGTTTACAATGGGTTTGATGATGTTTCTTTTTTTTACCAGTAAATTCTAATCACCTGTCTAAGGGACCGACCATTTAACCTGAAGGGGGGTGGGGGGAGTTATGGTTTTTTTTTCTAGACAGAAAATTTTTTCGCGCTTCCGAAACAAATTATTTATTTTTTGCACGCGTATCAACAAAATATTTTTTTTTCAAAATTAACATTATTTTGGGGGGCAGAAAGCCTCATTCAGAAATATTTTTTTCATCATTTTGGCAGCCAAAATATTTTTTTCACATAAAATCAGATCCAAAATATTTTTTTTTAGAAAAAAACCATAGCTCCCCCTTCAAGTTAAATGGTCGGTCCCTAACTTCTGATGACAATTTTTGATATGCTTGAAAACTACTTGGCTGACAATGCTTTTCTATACAATATGCACCACTCATTTGGGCATAAAAGGTACAAGAGGTGTCCAAAATTCAAATGGGTGCAACTCATTTCATCCAATATGACTCTTCACATCTTGTCGTTTTCACCAAACAAACTGTAGTGTACTGTACATATCACGATCAAATCATACTAGTGTGTTATTTCCGATTCTTTATTCATTTGAAATACTTTTATGCTGTTCAATTGAACTGTTTTTGTCGCCAAAATACAATATCTAAATTTTCACAAATTTGTTGAAAACTTATTTCCCTCATGCATAGCTCTTAGTAGATTTTGGCTTTCGTAAAATGTATATTCAAATTAGATCACATTTGTTCTCTATCAGTTTTTAAACATCCTTTAGATTATGGTCTTCCAAATGTTTAGATTTTATCTGCGGAATTTACAGCAAGTTCGGCATTTAGTTATTTGTCACCACTAGGTCGATGCCACTGTTGGTGGACTGTTAGTCCCCAAGGGTATTCACGAGTTCAGTAGTCAGTACTTCGGTGTTGACCCGAAAGCCGATTTTATTTGTAAACTTGAAATGTCTAGATGTTTGTAAATTTTGTTGAAACTAAAGAGTATCTCCCTAATGCAAAGTTCTGCCCTTAGCTGATTTTGGCTTTCCATTTAGACCATATTGGATATTTGTTCTATATCAGTTTTTGAACATCTTTGAGTTTATGGTCTTCAAAATGTTTAGATTTTGTCTGCTATGAAGAAGTATAAGTTGTCGAAGTGGCCATAAGCAGAAGCTAAATTTACAGTAAGTTCATGTTTAGTTGTTGGGTGTACGCCTCTAAGGAAACAAAATTAACAATTTCCCCTTTTTGACAATTATGTATCTGTCTTGGAATGGTACTGATACAGAATATCTATAGTTTAAAGAGATTACGTTAAATGTTCCAGACTGGCCTTCCAGAGCCGCTAGTCAGTGTTACTCACCTTTGGTATGAGCATTAACATGGGTGCCTGACACGCATAAACAGGTACCAGAATGAGGTCTTGTCCCTGTAATATTAGCAGACACAACGCTGCACAATACTAAAACCAAACTTATCAACAACATGATTATCATAAATTACCAGATCTTTGAATTCGGTCGTCAAATTTATATAATTTGGTATTTCTTATCAACGGGGTCCGTGTCCTATTCTTACATTATCAAGGCTATCAAAGATAGGTCTATAATAGAAATCAAGATACTGTAAATATTATTCTTTAAAAAGATCTTAAAAATGAGAGGATAACTTTTGAAAATATTTCCGAAGCCAAAAGTATAAACAAAAACCGTTCTCCTTTGATAAGTCTTTTGAGGTTTGACGATTTTCCTGTTAATAGTTATAAATACACAATGAAAGGATATGGAGTAAATGCACATGAGACAAAGTCTCTACAAATTCATAAAGAATACTAAGCAATAGAACAACGCTTTTATTGATGTTCTTCATCTTGAAGTCACCATGAGGCCTTAAACAATGAGTTCAACAATGAGGAGAGGATATATATAGGGTTTGGCCTGCTTTCAATTCTTTTCCATGTTTTTTGAATAAAATAAGTTTAAAAATAAACAAAAAGTTAAGCTCATACCTCATAGTAAGTTCGAGACGGTCCTAGCACCAGTTTGAACGGAATTCATTGCTTGATGTTGAGTAACGCTACATCCATGTCTTTATTTATCCAATGGATGCGAGATCGTCAACAAACATAAACGGAACTGTAAAATTGTTCTTACATTCACTGTCATCCCATCAGTTGCCCGACAGAAAAGACCAACAGAAGATCATCACATCATATTAACAATCACAGGGCACTCATCGAGTCAACGTGGCATACAAAATCATGAGATGTGGGCACTTTAAACGGTTGGTCAGAATAATATATGGAAATAACCAAACATATAATGCCAAAATTTGAAAGTATGATATTGTATCCATACGAGAGATTCGTTCAAGAACGCGTACACCATAACTGAAATGAATAGAGAGCACGTACCTCTTAAACGGAGACTCCACATTGCAGGAGTGACAAACTCCAGTCTTAAATACGAAACGGAAGAATAATGAGTAAATGTATATGAGACCATTCTCTACAAATAATGGTAAATACTAAAGTAAGTGAGAACCGAACCATCAGTCTAAAACGAACCATCCAAGGACAATGGCAACATCGGAAGAACAAATAAACCAAGACATAACATGAACATGGCACAGAAAAGAAAAAAGAAGACACCCACACATACAAAAATGAACAACACAGACCCAATGGGTGAGATCAGGTACCGGTAGAGAAAGCATCTCCTGAAACCGTCGTGTTGAACATGTCAACTCCGGTAGTAAAGTCAAATCCGGTATAGGAAAAGCTAACTTGGTGGCAAAGAGAAAGATCTGTTGTCTTCTGGGAAACATATATCCCAATAGCTGTCCAAAAGTGATTTCGACCGTAAAACTTCTGTAGTGATGGCTTCAAGTTATGGGTAACATACCCTTTGCTTAAGTTTTGTAAGCAACCGAGCTCTATCAAGGTAGTCACTGTATCGACCACACACCCTTGAGTAGCGAATGAGTTTGGAGATATAAACTCCGTTTGCCGGTGCTTTGGAATGTTGCTACAAAGAAAAGGAAATTGACTATTGGGAAAGTTAAGTCATACATCCTAGTTTGTAGTGTACCTCTGTTGTCAATTTCAATATGAAGGTCAAGGAACGAAGCCGATGTGGAAGTATCTGTAGTATCTTTCATTTCGAGCTATTTTGGATAGATAAGATGAAGAAAATCACCAAAGCGAGGGTTGTTTAGTGATAAAATATCATCTATGTACATAACGGAAACTGAAATTATAGGACTGGGCCAGTTTTTTTTATCTTTATTTCGAAGAAGTTTTTCGATTAGATCACCCTCATATAAGTGGAGAAACAAATCGGCTAAAAGTGGTACACAGTTTGTGCCCATTGGAATTCTGATAGTTTGTTGAAAGACACGTCCTCCAAACTGTACAAATATATTGTCGATCAGAAACGCTAACATATTAATCACTTCTTCTCTGTATATTTCTTCTGTGATTCTGAGTCGTATTTCACAAATTATGCTTGTTATCTGCCTATAAACTTATATCTACGTTCGCCGTTCTTACGGAAGAAACATCTATGAATTAAATCTTTCAGACGAGATTTCAGTGCTCATGAGGAATGGCAGTATAAAGTGTAAAGAAGTCAAAAGTTTTAATGCTTTTACACTGTGATTATGACCTCGATTTTAAGATGTCACGCATATCTTTAGAGTTTTTTAATATTCACATTTCATTTACACCACTTCTTGAAAGCTAGTATCACAATATTTTTGAAGGCCCTCTTTTACGGATGTCAAAATGGAGGTTAAAAGCTTTGAAATATGTTTTGTAAAATTTTTGCAGATCAAGCGATGTACCGTTGTTTGTATGGGCATTTGCGTAATTTTGGCACCCAGTACAAAGAGGGGAGATAATCTTTGGTTGAAATCCCAAAGAAAGTAAAACAGATTTCTGGTTCTGTAATATCTCCTCCTTGGACAGAGTAGTAACTGTGTATGTTGAATTGCTCTGGGTATTACAAATGTTTAGTTCTTTCTTTAAGTAATCGACGTAATGATTTTTACAAATGAAAAGTATGTTATTAGGGGCTTTATCTGCCGGGACAACTACATATTTGTCATGAATGGAGGACAAGTATCTGGCAACATCGGCATTTTTGAAAATGGATGATTGTTTAGTTCTCATTGACCCTCGTAACTGATTCGCTTAAGAACCATGGACCTCACAGCCTTAATCCACTCCGAAAGAAAATCAAGGTCTTTATCTTGTTAATGTTTAATCCATTTTCTGGCATAGTCCTCGACGGCATCCATAAGGAGTTTAAAATTTTGCTCCCAGTTGATGGATAGTGGTTCACGAAATTTTGGCCAATTTGCAAGGATTTCACGGAGAGTCGAGGTTTTCGATGATATTCAAGTCTCCCTTTATGACGAGACCACAGGAACTATATCTGTAAGGTAAATTTACACATGAACAATCGGTTGTTTTAGACTTGAGGTCGTCGGCTTTGCAATACAAGTTTAAAGTTGAAATTTTTAGATGCTGTGGGTGAAGTATAGAAATATAAGATGATTGGAACTGATGAGTCCTAAAATATGGAGGTATTTTGTTTTTTACTTTTTTGGTGTTATATATTGGCAAGGTTGATGGCGTCCAAACCCTTATTAACAAAATTTATTGGTAGGAACGAATTTTTCTACATTTGCGTGTTCTTTAACAGGATGGAATAATCTATGTTGACCAAAATCAAGGATAACTTCGTCTAACGTGTATAAAGATAAGGATGGATTAAAAACAGAATTTTCTACAGATTGTTTATACAAAGAATTCAGTTTAGTAAGTGGTAACGAGTACAGTTTTGTGCGAAGGTGATGTAAAGGTCCTAAAGATTTACAAACAAAGGGAAGTAGGTCATGTATAGTAACAATGGAACAATGCTTTTATTGTTGTTCTTTATCTTGAAGTCACCATGGGGCCTTGAACAATGAGCTCTGCTCATACCTCACAGTAAGTGTAAGACGGCCCTAGCACGAATTTTAGCTTGATTTATAAGTTTATTTTATCAGATTTTTTCTGATCTGAAATAAACAAAATCTTTTTACAAATATATAACTAAATACCAGAGTTACTGTAAATTCAGGTTCTAAGGATGGCAACTTAGATAGTTTATGTCACTTAAGTGCAGGTAAAATAAAATTATTTTGAAGATCATTAATCAAAATATGCATGGTACACTTGTTCTTGAGAGAATTTCTCATATGGATGCATGCTTAAACATTTACATTTTGGATTTTATTTTTTGTAATTTCAAATTCTTATTCTGGGCACTTCATTGTTGTGTCCTTATCTCATGATTTTATTATGCCAAGTTTTATTACTATTGACTCAATGTGCGCCCTGTGGTTGTTTAAATATTGTGCTTTTCTTCCGTAAATGGATGTTTCCGTGTAAGACAGCCCATAGAAGACAGGGTCGAGTGAAGCTGTCTTACATAGGTAAATATCCAATCCAACTTTGCGATTTGTTCGACGTCACAATTGTTACCACAATAAATCGATGGATGATTTGACGTCACAATTGAGAACTCTACTAGGAGAAATGGCAAGATTTACTTTCCGTCTGGTTGATCGTTGTATTTTACGGAAGAAATAGGTCCTTACATTCGACCAAAATCAAAGATCGGGATATCTTCCACTCATGTGAGAAATTCTCCGTCTTTTACCCTTGTTTCACTCGGGAAAAGACGGAATTTCTCACACTTGTGAAAGATATCTCTTATCTTTAAAATGATGCATAAGAACCTATTAGTCATCTATTAGTCTTTTGTCGGGCAACTGATAACACAGTTGTAAGAACACTTTGCCAGTTAATCTAATATTTGTAAAAAAAAGTTGACGATCCCGCAACTATGATTAAAACATGGATGTAACGTTGCTCGACAGTTAGCAATAAATTCCGTTCAAACCGTGCGAGAAAACGTCTTGAACTTACTATGAGATATGAATATAGCTCATTGTTGAAGGCCTCATGGTGACTTTAAGTTGAAGAACAACAATAAAAGCATTGTTATATTTGTTATGTATTTGTAGAGACTTTGTCTCATTTGCATTTACCCCATGTCCCTTCATTGTTTATTGTGGACTGGAGTTAAGTCTCCCCTGCAGTGTGGAGTCCTTGAAAAGATTCCCTGTGCGAAAGATGCTTGCTCTATATACATTTCAGTTATGGTGTACTTGATCTTGAGAGAATTTCTCATATGGATGCACTATTATATTTTCACATTTTGGCATTTTATTTTTTTTGTAATTTCAAATCTTTATTCTGAACACATCTCATGATTTCATTATTCCAAGTTTTCTTACTATTGACTCGATGAGTGCCCTGTGGTTGTTTAAATGTTGTGTTTGTCTTCTATTAATCTTTCTGTCGGGCAACTGATAACAGCGGGTGCCACGCGTGGAGCAGATCATGCTTACCCACCCTTTCGGAGCACCTGATGATACCTCAGTTTTAATAGGAGTTCACACTGCTAATGCTTTAGTTTTATGACGTTCTTGTTCATTTTTATTTGTTTTGTCTTTGTCATACTGTCTCAATTCGTGTTGCTGTGAATTGCCGTGATTTTGGATTTATGATTTTAGAATTTCCCCTTTCCTCGATTTTGCTTCGGTATTCGTTTGCCGATGTATTGTAAGAACACTTTGCCAGTAAATTTTATGTTTGTTGACGATCCTGCATCCATGAGTAAAAACACGGATGTAGCTTTGCTCGACATCTACCAGTGTGTTCCGATAAAATCGGTGCTAGTAGAGGTGTCATCTTGAACTTACTATGAGGTACGAATATAACCCATTGTTGAAGGCCTAATGTTGACTTCAAGATGAAAAGCAACAAAAATCGATCTTCCATTGCTTGGTTTTACCATGTACCGTATATCGGGTTATTTTCGCGTCGGCTATTGTTGGCGATTTTGGTGTGAAACAGGTCAGCGAAATATTCGCTGTGTTTATAAATCGCGTTTTTATACTGAATCTAATGCATCTGAATAGGCAGTTAAATTTACGCGGAAGCTAAAATTCGCGTTTGTTTGCCTACAGCGAACATAGCAAAAATTAGACACACGCGAAGAAATCCCGATCTACGGCATTTGTAAAGATTGTCTAATTTGCACTTACTCCATAACACTTCAATGTTTATGTATAAAAGCTGATATGGAACAAATTTCCAAAAACGGAAAATCAGCCGAGCACGAAATTATAACAGTCACGTGATTAAGTTGATGAAATTAGAGATCAGTGAACATTTTAATATGTGAAGTAACAAATTAGTCTTTTGACTTCTGTGAAAAACATATCTTTATGGCTGAAAGTTCCTTTCCTTTAATAAATGATTGTTTGAAAAATTGTCTTATCTTATTTCATGGCCTCATATCATTTCTACACATGTTTGACATTGTTCCTGTTTCTGAACTAGACAGTGACAGTCAATAAGTTCACGAAGTAAGTTTATCAATTCTACAAATAATTCAGAATTTTCCTTATTACCTAAATGAAAAACAATACACCGAAGTTACTGTGAACTGAAGATTAAACTATTCAATTATATATTGACTTTGTGTTAATACTGAGTAGATAACAGGAAACAACTACAATGACTGAAAATTTCAACCACATGCCACCATTCGCCAAAACCTCAATAACAAGAAAAACGTAAACAACAGTAGGAACCCGGGACAGCCTAACTTGGTAGCAAAGGGTCGATTTTGAACAGAGTCAAAATTCTCCCTTTTTAACGACACTAGCCGAAGCAAGCGGTAGGGTTGAGCCAGTTTTGTTTTTGGGTAACCATACCATAAAGATTGGTCAAGAAATGCTCGCCGCTAACTTTGTCTGCTGGTCTATGGAAGAAAAAGCAATTCCCAAACTTTTCGATTTTTTTTTAAAGAATCATAATGTATTTCAGTAGACGTCCACAACAACAATGATATGAATTATACGAGTATAATCTTTAGGTCATTTTCATAAAAAGGGGGATGAGAAATCCCTTTAATAATAATGTGTTTCCGAGTCAATTATATTTCAACATCAAAATTTTCATATATTCTATATTTCTGAAATGTATTTAATATTTTTGACATCTGTAACTTTGTTGTAAAATATTAAGATAAAATAGCAAGGTTACCTTCACTGAAGTCGTCAGGAGAAGAACCACATTTGTCTGGTTCTAATGCCGTTCTCGTTACTTCTGGCCCATATGAGAACAAAGTGATCTCTGACAAATCTCGCAATTTCATTGGCCGTAATATTGAAAAGGTCACGAACTCATATGTAAAAGTAGAAAAATATACATACAACGAATATTTCAGGGCTTTATATAACAAATATTAGTGTAACTCATACACAGTTTATTGATCTTAAATTCCACATGAATTCATTTTTGTGGATCTCCATGTCAATGTCGATTTCATTTAGTGTTGATTGAAGAGGCCCTCGACGATGTTTAAACTCTAAAACCCGTTTTTTAAATCAGAATTAGAGAAATATATCATTTGCAAGTTGTTGACTATCATAGTTCTACAATCTCAAGGGTTAATATAAAAGTAAGTTGTCGCTAGAGCTCGAATTGAATTGTTTAATCTTTTTGACAGCAAAATATTGATAATCAACGACTTGAAAGGACAGATTCTATATTTCTTCAATAAATGGTGATTTACAGTGGAAGATGACCAAAGGAAGAACGATGCACGCGGCCTCATCTTCCACGGTTAAATGATCAACCAGAAGTGTCGTTTTTGAGGGATAACAATTGTAACTTTGTGTAACAATGACTAATCGCCATAAAATACATGACGTCACAATAAATGGTACACCCAAAAGGCGACGAATCTTACAGTATAGGTTTCCAGACGTCATTTCATTTTTTTTTGTATTTTAAAGAAAAAATATTTACATTTTGTACTTGCTTTATTCAAAATTTGAAATGGGATCTGCCACTCGTGTAAGAAATCCTTCGTCTTTGTCACTCATTCCTCTACGTTCAACTCGATAAATGACGAAAGTCCCTACACTCGTGAAAGATACCACGATCTTAAATGTTACCTAATGCAAAACCTATAAAAGACCCCGTAAGATGGAACTAGAAGAACGTCGCCGAAAAGAAAAGCGAAATAAGTAATGGTGAAATCAAAATCATTCCTGTAGTTTTTATTACCAAACGCAATTCAGCTTGTCAATGATAAGAAAATCAGATACGTGAAATCATGGCAAATATGAATAAATTTTTCTTTGTTATTCAAGTTCCATTTTGTAAGTTTCATAAAGTCTGAAAGAAAAGACAGAGATCTGCAATGTGAGTTGCACAACTTGTGTACACATTTAATCGAAGTTTTGAAAGAAAAACTGAGGATCATTATGCAAAAATTTTAAAGCAATTAACTTTTATCATAAGGAATTTCAATGACCTGTTGATAAGACATGTTGCGAAAACGAAGAACGAACAATTTCTTATAATTAATCGTGGCATAGATGTATATATTTTTAATTTTTAACTCAGTTCCATGTCATTGAACCTAGATCTATCAACTGGGAGCCATATATTAGACCCCTTGTTGATGCTTGAGAGGACTATTCCAGAAAATGGATTAAACGTAAACAAGATGAAGACATGGATTCGCTTTCGGAGTAGATTAAGAATGTGAAGTCCATAATTCTTAAACGAATCAGTCACCTACGAGGGTCAATCAGAACTAAAGCATAATTCATTTTCAAAAATGCCGATATTGCTAGATACTTGTCCTAAATTGATCACAAAATGTCTTTGTTCCGGCAGGTGAGACCCATAATAACATACTTTTCATCTGTAGAAATCATTACATCGATTGTTTAAAGAAAGATTGATTGATATGGGATTTAACGTCACTTTCAGCAGTATTTCAGCTATCTCATGACGGTCAGTGTTAGCTGTGGAGGAAGCTGGAGTGCCCGGAGAGAACCACCGACCTTACACAGATAACTGACAAACCTTATCACGAACGACTGTAAGTCGAGTGCACCCTTTTTGTAATGTGCAAAGTGGGGCGCGAACTCACACTGCGGTGGTGATAAAATACAGTGGTTGTATAGGTAGTAGAACTACCTTAACCACTCGGCCAGCCAGACCCTTTTAAAGAAAGAACTATATGAGCATTCATAATACCCAGGACAATCCAGCCTATACAGCTTCTAATCTGTCTAAGAAGAACATATTAAAGAACCACAAATCTGATTTGCTTTCGTTTAGGATTTCAACCAAAGATGAAGACACTGATCTCGCCTCTTTGTACTTGGTACCAAAATTACATAAATGACCATACAAACAACTGCATCGCTGGATCTGCGAATTTTTTTCCAGGCTTTTATCATTAAGATCTGCTTGACATCTTAAAATAGAGATCGTTATTACACTGTAACATCATTACAACTTTTGTACACTTTATACTACCATTTCTCATGAACAACTGAAATCTCAGCTGAAAGATTTAACATATGTTTCTCCCGTAAGAACGGCGAAAGAAAATATAAGTACATTGTTACAGACAGAGAACAAGCATACTTTGTGGTGTACAACTCGGAATCGGGGAAAAAATATAATAAAGAAGTGATTAAGATATTAGAGGTTCTGATCGACAATGAATTTGTCCAGATTGGAGGACTTGTTTTTCAACAGAATATCGGAATTCCAATGGATATAAATTGTGCACCTCTTTTAGCCGATATGTTTCCCCACTCATATGAGGTTGAATTCATCGAAGGGCTTCTTCAAAATAAAGATAAACCCGGCCCAGTCCTTTAATTCAACTTCTGTTATATAGATGATATAATCCTCGCTTTGGTAATTTTTTTCATCTTAAATATCTTAAATATCCAGGAAATAAGGTAACAGTAACTTCGGTATTTTGTTATTTATCCAAAATAGCTCGAAATCAGGAATGCTACACATACTTCCACATCGGCTTCATTCCTTGACCTTCATCTAAAATTGACAACTGTTGTACACTGTATGATAAACGCGATGACTGCACTTTTCCAATAGATGACTTCCCTTTTCGTCGTAGCAACATTCTTAAAGCACCGGCATATGGTATTTACATCCTCTAATTCACTCTACTCAAGGGCCTGTTGTCAATACAATGACTACCTTGTTAGAGCTCGGTTGCTTACAAATAGTCTATTTAAGCAACGGTATGATACCTATCACTTGAAATCATCACTATAGAAGATTTATGGTCAACATCGCGATCTTGTGGGGCGCTATGGGATATCTTTTTCTCAGAAAACAACGCTACTCAAGCTTTTTTTCTTCTACCGAGTTTGACTTTACTACCGGAGTTGATATTTTCAACATGGCGAGTGTCTTATAAGAAGCAGGAAAGGCTCACTTTACCTTAATAGGTAGATACTCGATTTTAGTTTAAAAAGAATTATGCTCAAATTAGTTTAATTAAATTTTACATAACATATTTTGTTTGCTTAAAATCAATTTGACGCCCCCATTGATAGACTGCATTTTAATAGTCACGGGTAGAATGCTCAGATATCAGGATATTCTTTTCTAATTTCTTACATTTTTTCATTTCCTGATTTTGGTTATTGAAAATTTTGTTCTGTCTCAAGAGAGCAAGTCCAATGAATTTCCCGACGAATCAATTCGGAATTTTCTTTGTTTTATCTTTTGCCATGAGTAAATAAATTTTGTAATTGAAACACGTGAAATAATTTTTCAAATATTTCAAAACTCGACAAGTCTTTTCATTAAACATTTTGAAAGTTCACTCAGCAAAATTAAGAAGGTCTCCTGTTAGACTCTACCTTTCTAAATCGTGGATTTAAATTGAGTCGACTCTGTTCAAGAGAGCTCATACTAAGCAATCTTGGTATATTTGGTCATGTATCTAATTCTACAAGGCAGCTTCGTAGTAATTTCGGGAACTCTAGTTTCGATTATGCTAATTTCAAAGCAATGAAATGAACAAATTATTTTTATCTTTCAATTGTCATGAATTACAGTGTTGAAGAGGCACATTATTTTCATTTGAACAAGAGGATTTTTGCTACTGTACATGAGTTAATTTCAATGTTCATATTGTAGATAACTCTGTCGAAGAACGTATTTTCTAATTTTTCACTCAGCCTTTTTATCATGTACATACCTGTTAAAATAGGTCGAGTTGTATACCACTATACATTTAGTATTCAATATCATTTTGTTTAAAAAGCGCATTGCTTTCCATTCATGTGTTTATTCCTTTTCAGAAGTTCATTACAGGTCATAGAAACAGACTTCTGTCTTATGCATTTTCCAATTAAACGACAAGACGGCCCCTAGCACTGATTTGAGCTTAATTTCTTTGCTAAATGTAAAAAAAAACTACTTCCATGACTTCATGACCCATGATCGTCAACAAACATAAAGATAGGGGAGGTTTGGGTACCCATAAACCGGTTTAACCCTACCGCTCGCTGTTGCTAGTACTGGTACCAAGTCCGCCTATCCCCGAGTTCCTATCGTTGTCCTTGTTTGTCTTTTGTCATTTTATTGTTTTTCTTGTGCAGTTCCCTGGTGGATTGTGGCATGTGATAATGATCGGCCATTGTAAGTGTTTCCTGTTATCTTTCCTTCATAAAAAATTAAACTGGCAAAGTGCTCTTACAATCACTTGAATCGTTTGCCCGACAAAAGCACCAGTGGTTCAGTCTAGTGGACAATTAGAGCATACCAATCAAGTCTATTTTAAGAAAACTTCGCATTTCGAAATGATGAGATGTGGGCAAGTTACATGTATAAACAGGGGTAAGAATAATGTTTGAAAATTGCCAAAAATGAAAATGCCAAAATTTGAATGTATGATTGTATTGGATATCGATACAATCCTACCAATGTCGCACTAAGATAGTTTTGTATTTAAGTTCAGAGTTATTTTCCTTGGAACATTGACTGTAATCAATGCTGTTACTTGGTGTAATGATATGTTTATCCACAGTATTAAACTCAGACCTAATTTTTGTAAAATATGAAAATTAAAAGTAAACGGAAAACTGCAAGGTCATACATTTTTCTTGAAGATTTACTCTTTAATGATGAACGGATTGTTTGAGCTTTGGTTTGTCTTAGAAAAAAGTATATTTGTAATAGTCGCTAATTTGCTTGATTTTCAATTGTTCCGGAGCGACGATAATTCTATTATCACTGCACTGCGCTGATATGAACATATTATCGTCAATCTCTATGGAACGTTAGCAACAGCGTATTAATATGACGTCGCGTGACGTTTCGTGAAAAAAAATAATCCTATCAAACAAGCGTTACATTTCACTAAAAATTACATGTTTAACCTAAAAAAATATTTCAATAGAAAAAGAAACATATATCTGGTATATATTAATAAGAAAATTAGCGATAAAAATACTATTAGTAATTTGTTTTGCTCGGATGGATTTCTCAGCTCGTATTGCATCTCGTGCTTCACACTCGATGCAATACAAGCTGAGAATTCCATACTCGCAAAACAAATTACTAATAGTATATATATATAAGACAAATATACACCACATTTATTTTATGACAGAAAATAACGAGACAGTGGAGAAAATAGGAATGGCTGGATATGTGGTGCTTATAACGATCATTCAGTTTATTTGTCATTTTGAAATTGCTTAATTATTAACTCAAATAATCGATGAAGACAATTTGTCAATAATTTGTTATGGTTATCCCAATACACACAATATTAAAATCAATTCATAATGTTCACTTATTATCTTTTAATAAGCGAATATGATTATGAGGAAAAAGCGATAAGTATTT